>VXAA01001233.1:318591-346724 GCA_013399115.1 Anseranas semipalmata | reverse complement strand
GGCCCCGCTCCGCCCGCTCGAGGCAGCCCTGGCAGCGGGGGCACGCGGCGCCGTGGGACGCTGCCCCCGGGCGTGAGGCGCTCCCACGCGTGGCCCGGGGCGCGCTCGTCCCCCCCCGGCCGTCATCTGTGCCTGGCGGTAGTGCCCTCGGCGGCTCGGGGGACGCCGCCGCGCTGCCCCGTTAGAGCCGCGCGGGGAGCGCCGAATACCGACACCTCCAGCTGGTGCTGGACGGGGAGGGGCTGGAAGGGCTCCTCGGGGACGGGGATGTCACGCAAGGAAGCAACCGGCGACAAAAATATGGCCAGGAAGCAGCAAAACGAACGATGGGTCAACTATCTAGCGTCGCCAACAAACAATAATCTGAAGCAAATAGTCAATAACAAGTAAAAAATAGAAGAAACGTGCAAAACAATCTACACCAGTCACAGACAGTAAAACTGTGAGTGCCGGCAGCACGACATGGTGGCTGTACCTCCAAACCCACCGGCCTTCCAGTTCCACGCTCAGTTTGTTGGGATGCAGACGTCCGTGGGCTCAGTTACATTGCCCAGCGTAACGGCAGCTTTGTGCGCTACCAAACGCAGGCAGCGGTGACAGCAAACGCTTTTGGTAACAAAAACGAATCCCAAAATTCAAGGCACAGCAGAGAAGCAGAGAGCACAGGGTTTGGCTCATAAGGAAAGGCTACGGGAAGGATTAGCCAGCCCTCAACCAGGCCACTGCAGAGATGTGATGCAGGAGGCCAACCAACAGCAGAACGAGGTATTTAGGATGATGTAGTAAAATGTGGCACCGCAGCCAAGGTCCAGGATACAACAGAACCCAATTGGAAAGGATTGCAGAAGTCACCCCCAAGCAGCCATGCTGCTTTTCTAGCACTGTCTTTGGCTTCCAAGGTTGGTCTTGAACAACTAAATGCAACCAAGCTGGCGTGCTACTGTTGTTTTCTACTTCTGCCATCCTTTCTTGATCCACAGAGCTAACAATTCTTCTCTTCCGCCGACCACGAGGCTAATAACCTAAGTTGGAACACAGGTGTTAGGGATAAGTTTAGATATTTTGTGACCGGGGGACAGTTCAATCTTCTAGACTATTGCAAGTTTAACTTTTTTTTTTTTTTCCAGTTTAGTTTCAGCTTTACTTTTACATTACAGTTATGACTTCATTTTTAAAAATAGCTCTTAATGGACAAATCCTTTGTACCCATTATGAACCCAATAGGATCATTCCCACGATGTGCTTGCAAAATCAAAGCCCGTCAGTGGATTTTTGCCAAGACAAATACCAAATATACAAAAATGTAAGAGGTAGAGCTAAGACCCTGCCATGATAAAAGCATCTTTAGTGAATAAAGTAAAATAACAACAACACTAGAAACAATACTTTGCATTTTAAGGCACTTTCTATGTGTACCACATTCCTACATCTATAAAACCACAAAATTTGGAGATATTAATCACATGTGACTTTAGGTACAAGTCCAAAGGGGGCACAGAGCAAATACCACGGTGAACTGGGGCGTCTCTTTCACCAAAAAATGACCCCCCAAAACTCTCACAAAAGAGAAGCTGGCCCAAGGTGTATCTGAAAGCACACCTCTAGCCATCGCTTTTCCTTTCCAGCTGTTTACAAATCACACCTCCTACCCCTGTAAGGGCTCCAGAATCAATCACCTGGGAACTCTTCTACCTGCTGCTTACTAATGATTATTTCCTGACTGCTCTAGGCTGTTTTGAAAGCCTCAGCTGTTAAAATACCTGTCTGACAATCAGCTCCGGGCAGTGGTAGGAGCCTTTCCAGAGAGCTCCTTGCAGCAGTCGGCCTAGAGCCCAGACTTTCAAAGGATTTAAGGGTTTAAAGCTGCAGGTATGTGCTTAGTGGGATTTCCACAAGCTTCTAATTTTTGGTGCTACATGTCTATGCTACAAGTAACTGCAAAAGTTTTAAGAAAACGTTCTTTGGATGCTTGGTTTTCACAGAGATCAAACTGAAAGTTTCAATGTTATTTTCATTGTCTCATTTCAATTGGATAGTTAATTGAAATTATCAGGAAAACATGCTAGAATTTCGAGGTATTTTTCAAACACAACGGTAGGACACGCGCTGCAAATGCAATGTACAGGCTCGACAGAGGAACGTCCATGACCCGGATGTGGAGGTCAAATGACGTGACCGTAGTGATAATTTCTATCTTTAGAAAGCTAAAAAACAACCAACCCCCTGCCAAAATTATTTGGACTTGTGTTGCTGCATAGAAGTTTTGTATTGAGCTGCTTCATTTTTGCTTTACAAGGGCAAGTGTTTTAAACATTAGTAGCAGCCCACCAGCACACCACGGGACTGCCTCCATACGTACAGTACACAGCAGTAGTGGACAAAAAGCTGATTACAACCAGGTTGCTCTCGCGTGCGCCCGCCACGTAACGCCAGCGCCTGCCTCCCAGAAGCGGCGTGGAAGCTGGCTAGCGACTGCCCTGGGGCTCCGCTCCCCGCCTGGAGGCTGAGCTATTCCCTGTGGGTGTCGCGCTGCGTGATGCTGGGCTGCGGCTTCGTGCTTTGCTTGGAAGACATCGCGCACGTTGCGAAGTTACTCCTAGAAGTAAATAATGCGGAGTTTGCTGCTACAGGGGAAAGATGATGAAAAGCGTTCAGAAACACCGCTTGCTTCTCACTACTCACTGTTGCATAGGTACCCTTACGTTCCTAGTCTCTTACAAATACTGGTAACATGGAAAACTTTCTCATAGAACAGGAAAAGGGCGTTTTGTGTTATTTCCAGTGCACAGACGGTGAGGAAAACTTTATCTTTGTGAGAAAATCCTTTTCTATGGTTTGTAAAGATACTCAAATGTAAAACTTAGTGCAGCATCCATCAAAAAAGAGAGTGTGGGGGGAGGACTCAGATCGGGGAGTAGATGGAGATCTATGGTTTGTAACTGCCCGCTGCAGTTACAAGAAGGAAGAAAATGCAGTTACATTAGGAAGAAAATCGACAAGTAGGCAACGTTTCATCTGAAGCAAGCCCCACTCTGTAATATAAATACCTTGAGTGATTTCCAAGCCCCGTGGTACGTCAAGGCTAAACATTCATCCTCTTTGTAGGAACCAGGAATTAACCTCTCGGGAACATGTTTTATTGATAAATGGTTAAAAAATAAATTGCCGTTTCTTGAAATATTTTTTTTTCCTTTGTGATAAATTTTATATTGAGGATGAACAAGAAAGCCACACTAAAAATTCAGGTAAACAGCAAACACAATTACAAATTTTCAAAAACTTGTTTTATCAGATACATTACAGGTTTATCTGTCATTTTGTGAATTTTTCTGCCATTTCCTGCTTTGCTGGGAGAAGGCCATACACAACCCAGTGCCCTGCAGAACGTGCCTATGGTGCAGGCACAGGCAGCCGGTGCCACAGAACGTCCGAGCGGGACAGACAAACTCTCACAGCTGCACTTACGGGGAAGCCACCGCAGTAACGAAGGCCAGGTCTACGCTACGAGGTTTTGCAGCACAGCTGTGTAAGTTAGGGGCAAGGGAAGAGTCCCCCTTAGTGCCCACGGACCTGTGGCAGCAAAGTCGGGAAGGGCATTCGTTGGCTTAGCGTGTGCCCTTCACAAGGGAACCGTGCGGGCAGGCTAGCAGAGGAGCAGCTAGTACACGGTGCAGGGCCGCGACGCTCTGCCAACCTCCGCGGCACCAGAGGTGGCTCTGCTGCAGACACTGCCCGCGCTGAGACACCCGTTCCGTCTCATTCGAGTGCTTTAAGTAACTCAGAGTTATCTCGGTCCCGACTTAACTGCGATTGTCCTTCATTCAAGTCCCAAGTTTACACAGACACGGGTCACACGTGCCAGAGGGACGGAACACAATGGCTGCACTGTGCTCCGTGCTAGCTGCCCTCTGCGCGAGCCGAACAGAGGGAACCTGCCGTTTGCTTAATGCCTGCGGGTGCGCACCAGGCACTTGTGAGCGTACCCAGTTACTACGCCCCGTGTCTCTTACGCCAGTTCAGCCTAAGCTGAACCTTGCCACTGTTTCTAGCTCCAGATCCACANTTTTTTTTTTATGGCGCCTTTTACCTAAGTGCCACCCAGCCTGCTAGATCTGAGGCCCCATGCTGGTCCTCGGCCCTTTACATGCGCAACCCAAAGCTCCGTCTCTGCCGGGAGCCATGGGCTCCTGGCATAATTGCTTTGATGACAACACAGCAAGAAAGAAAGGAACACAGACTTAGCAAAGGAATTACCTAGCCACCGCGACTGCAATCTCAAAGCACGCAGGACCACAGACACCCGAGAACAAAAGAGCGCGCAGAACACTCCCAAACGCCTGCTCTCAGCTGTGCTGTGGGCACTGAGCTCAGCAGCAGCGCTGGGTGGTGGCCGTGCCCTCCAGAGCAGCTCTCTCTGCTCAGCTTCCCTCTGTCGAATGCTCCCTCACCACGTCCTGCTTGCCTCGGCAGGTAACTGTGCAAGGAAAGCCATTATTCATTGGGTGTGGACCAGGATGTGAAAAACACTCAGAGAGAACAGTCCTCCCAGATAACTCCCTTGATGGCTTTTCTCTGATATGCTCTCAGCCGGATGACAAAGCCTCCCTCGCATAATGTGGTGCCTGAAATGCATCAGAATGGAGCTTCAGTAGGGGCAATAAGGCCTCCAGGCAGTATATAAGGCAAAACAGAGCTTGTAATTTGACAGAAAGCACATTTTAGCTTGTCAGACTGAAAGTGCAGACTTGTGATATCCTGAAGGAGGAGCCAGTAATAGTGTATTAAAATAATTTATATTTTATTAAAGATTGTTTATACTGGATTTTTCAATTTTATTTATAGTCTTTAGAATTGCCATGTGGTTAAAAGGCTCAAGCCATCAAAAGCAAAACTGTGGAAAGCCTGAATTTTCAGCATTTTATTCAAGTCTGCCAAGCTCTCTCTTTTGACCATTAATCCAATCAGCAGGAGGCAAAGCTTCTGCAACAGGATATCTGAACAGTCTGGGACAGATTCATCATTAGTCTGTCACTAAATTTCCAAAATTCTTGCTTCCAAACCTCTTCCATAACATGATCATCTGGCAGTAAGTACCGCTCTTCTTGAATCCTTGAGTTTGATTAATTAATGATCCAGAGGCCCAAAAGATTTCCCTCATGCAAAGCACCCCTAACTCCCCCCACCCCCACATTACTACCTCCCACCTCTACAAAATCCATCTCAAAAAAGCCACTGTTCCAAAGCCACAAAAGTCAGGCCACTCGGAAGGTGTTGCTAATCCACAGCTGGGGGCTGAAAATGGTCTAAATGTGTTGTACCAATTAAAATGGCATCACTGATATTTTTGACAAGTGCAATTTTGTGTGAACAGACTTTGCAGTGAACCATGCATCATCAGCCAAAGTCGTGCTCAGCCTCTCACAACCTTCCCACGGACTGTTTTTGCCAGTACTTGCCTCTTCTCAGTCCTCAAGAAAATGCAAGCTTGGAGCTCTGCGCTTGTATTTTCTCTTAGGACAATCTCTACAGCTGGCCCTTTCCTCGGCCACCTTCCCTCAGCTTGAATCTCCCACCTCGCATCAGACTTCTGCAATGGCTTTTACTGCAGTCACTCAGCCTCTCGGATGACTTCTTGCCTTGTGTTGAATCTCCACACCGAACCCCATCCAAAGCCTGTTACTGCTGGCATTGACTGTAATATTATGGTGTTACATAGCTAGAACCAAGCCCTAAGCAAGCACCAGACTCCTGAAAGCCAGATGTGCATTGTCTGCTTTTCTCTGAGCTCCTCTCTGCCTTAGCAGGCATTTGGTCCAGTAGTGCACAGATCTGTCAGCCCCTCAGAAAAGGAAAAACAGGAGATGCACTCAAAATCAGCTGACAGACTTCAGGAATCACCACAACTGACCTTTCTTTACAAAGACCGTTCCAGCCTGGCATTTCTCTACCCGTATGCCTGTGCCTTCTTTCTCTCCAGCGATGGGCATCACTGACACCTGATCAAAAACAGCGCAGCTGGCTAAAGTGCCTCTAAGGAATTACATATCCAAGTAGGCATCGCATGCAGGAGCAGTTATACACCAGAATGGCTCCAGGTGTACTTCCAGTGTGCGAGGTAGCCTCTTCCCAGGTTTGTATCCTCCTCAAAAGCAAGCAAATAAAATTATTTTTCCAATAGATACAGAAACTTTAATATTACAAAATGATGTCCAGCATGCTATCATAGGACAATAAGCTTAGCAATACTAAATTCCTTCTACTAGCTGAACTGCACAGTTGTTTATACTAAAATCTTCATGCTTCCATCACTTCTATCAGTGTTCAGAATAAAAAGAATGAATTTCAGAGTTTTTTTGGACAGCCCTTTACCATTTCTCTATTAAGCCTTTATATTCCCACAAATCCAATCCATTCCAGGTTCAGCACCGAAGACTAAATTAGCAGATGCAACTAAATTTAAACCACAGCCATTTTTCAGTCCTGTGAGAAGTGAACAAATGCACATATGCTGAACATGTGTAGTTGTGGTACCTGCTTTAGAGTTACAACACCAAGGAATAGACTTTAATTCAATTTTAGTAAAAGCTGATGATATTAGCTAATTAACAAGGCAGAAGCAAGAGAGATTTAATCAAGTTCCAGTGGTAACAGTACTGGAACATTAGATGAAAAAGTTGACAAATATGAACCAGCTTTATCATTTCATTCCTCTGTTAAATAAGATACAGTTAAGTAGTTTGGCTATATTGGTTATTGCAAAAAAATGATCTGCAGATCTCAATGTTTGCATTCTCTGTACACACAGAATTATCAATTAATGCAAGTTGAAGCCTTGAAGCCTTGAGAAATTAGAAATTCCAAGTTAAACTAAACGCCAGTATATGCACCCAGCTAGTGTCCTTGTGAGACATTCTCGAAATACCACCTAAAAGCAAACATAAAGCATGTATTAGTTTTAAAGATCTCCTAGAAAGAGACATCTGTTTTGGAACAACCACAAAGGGCTAACGCCAAAACTATCCCGTAATACTTATGAGCTGTAATTTGACATTTTAGATACACATTCTTCTTGCCAAATAATCTCATATTTTTGCTCTTGGCAGAGAAAATAAAGAGAATCATATATCCAAGATGAGTAATTTAGTACAATGTAATCAAGGCAAGCTGCTCCAGACTAGGGACTGAATTAGAGTGAGTAAGACAGTTTTTTTTTTTTGTCCTCTTAAAATACAAGTGTGTGTATTATATAGGGAAATATTTAGAAAGAAAATGGTTTTCTTTTTAATTTTATTTTCCGTCTGAGCCCAAGTGTAGGCTCTGATTCCAAGAGCAGATGATTGGTGGAGTGACTAAAGCAATATTGCTGCTAGCTGTGTTCCTTGGAGGCTTCCGTCCCTGTAGATACACATCCCAGTCAAGCAACCTACTGTTCCTCAGCTGTCCCAGTTCATGAACCAGCATATTTATGTTAACTGTCATTGATGTCAAATTACTTCACTATATAGGGCTGCAAATGGAGCTGGCCAAGAAACACTGACAGATCCCAGACCTGCTAGGAGGTGATCCATGGCAGAAGAGTACAGCATGCAGCTGTCTGAAATACCTGCCTCAGTTGTCACCGATTAATCCACCTGTAATTATGAGTTAGAGCTCTATGTCCCAGGGCAGCGAAGTGTCTTGTAACTGGAGTAATAAATTGCTGTCTCTGTATCACTGACTTTTCCAGCATCATTCAACTCAGCTAAATAACAAAACTATTTAATGTGCATATAGGCAAAAGAGTCAAAGGAATTTGTATTGCTGAATCTTGCTATCCTCATTTTACTCAGACTCTAAAATAGTTGTAAAAGATATAGCTAACAAGGAAAAAAAAAATCTGTGGTCCATAGTCTTAATGCAATGATTCACGTTCATACACAGCAGTTTGAATTATTAGCCAGCCCAACTACCTCCTCTGCCTTTCTCCTCCCAAATGCAAATTTGGAAAAATGGCTGCATCTCAGCTGCCCCAGTGAACTGCTCAGTATTTTTGTGCAAACCCACCTAAGTCAGCTGTAAGGCAGTATCATGTTACATTACAATAGATGGACTAGCTAGAGCTTGTCTGTCAGCATTCTTTGAGTTCTCTGCTCTAACTACAAGATGGAATGACCCAGATACTTTTGAATGTTGACTTTTCTCATGTTCTGTTGTTTTGTTTTGTTTTAAATTAGAATAATTTCCATAGTTTGCTGTCAGGCATTTCCTTAAAGTAAAAACATTTAGTATAAGCACATACCTTAAACTCTGAGTTGGATTTCATGTTTTATTTAAGTGCTCATTCATTTTTCTGAGAACACATACCTGGCAGGGAGCAAATGTATTTGTTAAACAGTATTATTTTCAAGAGGTCTTATGGTATATTAAAATGCACCGATATAAACAAAGGAAGCACATCACTAACAAAATGACACATTCCAACATTTAAATCTAATTTGTTCTCTGATTAAGCTAATGTTTACCAAAGGCTACAGTATATGCTGATGCAAATCACTATAGTTATTTTATAATAGAATCAAAGACATTTCAGCTGGAAAAGACTAATTTGGTTATCTTGTGCATTGCTGTCATTGTAAAATTTTATCCAAGTGTATTTACCCCTTCAAGTGATAGTAAACAACGAGATGAAAGATTGAGAAAAGTAAACTCAGTTCCTTAACTCCAGTGTTGCTCATGACTTTAGGGAATGAATGAATGAATTTCTAGAGAGAACTCTGCTCTCATAACAGCCATGTATAACAGCCCATCTCATGTCAAGGATTGACAAGAATGGAAAAACACACAGAAAGTTGTAAGAATGTATACTCCTTATACAGGTAGCATACTCCTTATATAGGAGTATATTTTCAGGACATCTGATTTTGTAACTGTAATAAGCCCTGTCTAGAAGAATAATGCAAACCATGTAGAATGTGTCACAGTAGACCACGTTTCCTCTTGAGGCAAAACAGAAACCTGAAATCATTGTCTTGGAATGCACTGAAACCTCTTAGTACGAGTTCCTAAAATATTGATGAACATTAAGAAAACAGCAAACTTTTTGGAGAGTGTACTATTTAGATGTAACCTGTCATGTATATGCCATCCATTAAGTTCTGAAAATGCAAGAGGAAGGCTTTTTACAGAAAGTAAAAGAAGTAACATGGACTTGGGAATTTTATCTTCCGGCTGCCACAGACCCCATAATGTTGATTAATTCAACTCCTCAATTACTCAGGCTAACTGGGAAGATTCTTATGTGACAGGTTGTTTGCTAGTACATATCAGTAAGTAGTTCAGCATTTCATGATGAAAAAAATGCACTAAATGTGCATATTATTAATAAATAATATAGGAAGCACTGAACTCTAATATACCAGCTAGACTGAGCTTTTAACATTAACTTTGTTCTAAGGGTGCAGGCGCAGAACAGTTTAAAATGAGGTACAGGAGGGTCCCTCTCTGTCCCTCTCCAGCTCCCCAGTCCGCCTGCCCATGCCCGCTAGGTGAGCACCAGCACTGGTGCTGGGTGGACTTGGCCACAGCTTGTGTCTGACCAGGAGAGAAGAGGCTTACAGAGCCCTCTGAACCACACCGACAGCCGTCAGCTTTATGTTTCAAACTCCTTCTTGACTTTTGTTACTTCTGGAAAGCTCAGAGATTAGTACCTTTTAAACCTTAAATTCTTATGTTAACTACCATGGAAGTGGAGAAAAGAGGACAAATAAAGGAAAAAGAGAAATAAGGAGACAAGAAGTCAACTGTGGATGTGCAAGCACACAGCAGCGTAGCAGTCACTGCCACCACTTCCGGTCACTTCTCTAAGTTTGTTTCTCACGTTATGGGGCTATATGCCTCGGGTTGGGCAAGTCAGGAGTTCACCCTGCATGAATTAGTCATATTGAGGAAGGTTTAGGACCACGGAACACAGCAACTTCACGTTAAGTGCTGGCATTAAGTGCTAAAGAGACCGCTGTTGAAATGTTTATGTCTTTTGCAGAGACATAAATATTTGGAGAATAGCAAAAGACACTGCTTGGCATAAGCAGGCAGAAAGCATTTTACCTGATTGCTTGGCCCCAGTTCTGAAGACATTTCTTTTGGCAGCAGTATCAGCTCAGACAGCCTCTCCTCTCCCCAGCCGTGGTCATATGAATTATCCTTGCTCCATGCTAGTAAAGCCGTTTGTGGTACCATACACTGAAACCAAACTGAAAAGAATGCTGCAGAGAGAAAGAGAGAAAGAGGGAGAGAAAGAAAAGAAAGAAAAGAAAGAAAAGAAAGAAAAGAAAAAAAAGAAAGAAAAAAGAGAGAAAGAAAAGGAAAGAAAAGGAAAGAAAAGGAAAGAAAAGGAAAGAGAGAAAGAGAGAGAGAGAGAGAAAGAAAGAGAAAGAGAGAGAGAGAAAGAAAGAGAGAGAGAGAGAGAGAGAGAGAGAGAGAAAGAAAGAAAGAAAGAAAGAAAGAAAGAAAGAAAGAAAGAAAGAAAGAAAGAAAGAAAGAAAGAAAGAAAAAGAAAGGCAGTATGTAGAGGTTGGGAGAAAATCATTTCCAGGTGTAGCCTTGGACTGTTTCACATTCTGTGGCTGGGTTACTCAGAGTGCAACTCATGCAGTCACTTTGTCCCGTCTCTGCACAGCTTCTCATACAAGCACAGCATGAGACGGACTGAGGAACTGATCTGGCTGGAAGATATTTTTTTTGTTGGAATGGGGACATAGATTTTTGTTTTTCCAGCTGTATTGTTTTCCCATCTGGTTCACCAAGAGGCTGTGCAAATTCCTGTACAAGTGTTTTGTGGGGTGAACTGGATGAGGAATTCATCCACGTTAAAAATAAAGAAAGGGAGGATGGACTATGATATGTTAGTACGTCCAACCTAATTCAGAGCACAGCGACACAAACAGTTTCACCAGGATCACAGTATGGCACAAGAAAAAGCAGCAGGGCTGCTTCATCAGTCACTGTTCCCAAAGGAAATGCCCTTCCAGCACGGCCTCGGCTGCAGAACCACCCTGCACGCGGGCTCGGCCAAACCGCCACACCCTGCAGAGCCTGGCTCTCTCCTGTCCTGCTTGCTCTTTGTTTTCCTAAATGGGAAGCTACTGTGAAGTCCTCCAGTTCTGCTTCCTAAAAAATACCTTTTAACTCTGGAGTTTGGCACTCACCCACCCCAGAGCACGTATCTCCTCTGCTGGGATTCACACTGACTTCTGCTGGCAGCAAATGGCACCTCTCTGCCTCCAGGGTCACTCTCTGCCTGCTGATGCTGGGAAGATGAAGATGAAATGAGAATTTGCCGGAGTGGCCTAGGCACAAAAATTCCTGTTCCCCCTACCAAAGCCAGTGCCAAGTACTTTCATAACCCAAGTTCCTCCTCCCTGGATGCTGCAGACATGGTAGAAGGAATCAGGTTTTTGTGGATTTAGATCTAAAACAGCTGATCCCTAGGTGCAGCTAGGCTTACGAGCCCATTTTATCCCTGTTCCTCTTACCCAAGGCCCTTGTATGATGCAGGATGGCCCCAGCTCTGTGTCCGGGGATGGTCCTCACCCAGTTTGGGTCAGCCTGAAGCATCACCTAGACACCAGGTGGCAGCATTAGATCCGGATACAAACCTAACAGTAGAGTTCAAAGAGATCTGCATCTGGATTATCAGTTTGTTGATTTACAATAAAACCCCCCACGTTTTGTGGAACATGTACACAGGCAAAATTTCCCCCGTTTTTAATCTGCTGATTTACTGTTGCATAAACACAAGTATTCTTGGAATGAAAATTGCTTCACAAGGCAAAGGCAGAGTTAAAGGTCACTTCCTTCAAGTGAGTAAACGATACTGCTATGCAATCTATGAACTTGGAGCTTTTTTTCTTTTTGTTCTTCACTGAGTTGAGTTGAGTGACTTTGCTTCTTTTGTATGTATTTGAAAATAAAATCCAATAGAAACTGCAGAATGACTGGGGCTAGAACTATTCTGAGCTAGCAGGAAGCAAACGCCGCATACAGAGCACGGCATGACTATTTGTAGTAACACTCTCACAGGTATTGATCACAAGTCTAATGTTGCAAGTAACAGTCTGATCTGAAAGTCTGTCTAACTGCTATTTTTTATAGGTGCAGCAAAACTTATTCTGGATTCACTTATTTCAAAAAATAGCAGGCATGCCTCCTCAACTGTGCTTAATAAAATTATTTGAATATGTATACACACGTGATGTTCAGTTACATTCTTGCATTGTTTCAGAGAGCTTGCTACTGCCTCATCCTGTTGGGATGATTAGAACCGCCTACGCATCTGCAACAAGGAATGCTGTTCATGCAGCAGGGAGCAAGCTGTTTGTGGAACAGCACTCCACCTGGTACAAGGATAGAAAAGTCGCAGAAAAGAAATAGTCCTTCTTATGCAATGATGTTTCTAATGAAATTTGCATTTCAGTCCAGGTACGTTCACTTCTGTTGACACTGCATGGTTCAGCATGTCTATTATAGTTCGTTCATTAGCTCTTCTCAAATCAAACTTGGCACTAATTTTTAACCCAAACCTCTCATTGTACACCATCATTTGATGTGTGCAAAAGAAATAGGAATAAGGGAAATTTATTTCTTTACATACATTTCTAATGCTTATGACCATTCAGTGACCAAAGGCTTTATCTTCTGGGACTGTTATCAATACCTATCTCAGTCAACAGGAAGAAAGAAACAGAATTTTTACAGTGGGCATTCATCATCTTTAAAACTGAACTGTCATTATGAAGGACCCCTACCAAAATATCTGAAATTTGATGTACATAAATTACATTATTCATGGAACTTTAACAAGGAAGTGGATACAATAAGCCAAAAGAGGTCTGTTAGGGAGGAATGGTAACTCTCCTGATCCACTGGCATCAGCAGTTGAGATTTTGTTGTTTTTAGCCTGCTGGTCCCCTCATCCTGCACCAGCCTCTGACCTTGAAAGCCTGTTCACTTTTTCTTAACCAGCTGACTTTTCTGATTTGGTACACGGTGGGAAGTTCAGGGTGAAGTTACAGGAGATGGAGCGAGCTGCTCTGATAGCTTTCTGATACTTCAAGGGGGAGGTACTACCATTCCTCCTTCCTACAGCCATGCATTCCTGGAGCTTATCATGCATGCTTGTTGGGCCCCTCCAATTGCTAACCAAGCAGAAAGTACACTTTTTATCTTGCAAAGCCAACAGTTTCTTGCCAGACTGGAAGTTAAATCAGCTCACCAAAAGGTAAATGAGTGCTATACTTTGAGCAATAGCGTGGAAGCAGAAGCATAAGGCTTGGACTAAAGGAAAGGTAGAAAAAAGAGGGATTACAACCTCCTCCTTTTAGATTGCTCATCAAATTGCACAACAGTCTCTCCACGCTTGTCATCTGTAAAAAGAAAAATCTGTGAAAATGCACAACAAACAGTCCCCAGTCCAACTAGCACAGTTATTCTGGTGGCTAGGAGTAGTCAGCACTGCAAAGAGACTGAAGTGCCATCAACCCAAATACTTTTATAAACAGGGTTTCAAATCTTAATTTTGGTGCCTAGTAAGACAAATGCAGCCACAGCTCCATGACAGAAACATGGTATAAGCAGTCCTGCCATGGTTATGATGAATTAGTGCTGCTCCACTCCCAAAGGAGATTTTGTAAAAGTCCAAATTTGTAGCCACTCTGTTCTTGTGCTTTGGCAAAGAACAGGGATCATGACATTAAAGTAGTTTTAAGATCTTTAATCATTAAGTAGCCTTAAGATTCCTTGTCTGTTGTGCCATAAGAGGGTCTGAGGTTGCTGCAGTTACATGGGAGCCACAGCCACAGAATATTGCAGGGCATCCTGGATCTCTCTCCTTCAGTAGTCCAGTGCACCCCATGGCTGAGCGCAGGACAGTACAAATCCCTCACACAAGGTTGTTTTTTTTTTCACTGAGAAAACTTCTGGTACAATTGGTACTCTCAAGTGGTGGTTTCCACCCAATTCCAAAGGACCCACATGAACCCAGATGGTTTTGATTACAGAAAGCCTTGTTTGTGCCAGAGGTCTAAAACTTCCACCCTTCCCTGCACCAGGAATCGGTGCTGAGAAGGGCAGGTCCCCGAGCACAGCAGCAGGCCGGCGGCCACGGACGTCGGGGCTGCGTGGGAAATCAATGCGGCTCCGGCATCCAGTGCCAAACAATGAAAATGCTCTCAGCAGCAAGAGCCTCTAGAAGAAGCTGAGGAGAAAGGACAAGCACGGTAAGGCCTGTCTCCCCTGCGGCATTGCTGCCACCGCTGCAACAACTCGGGAATCTCCTACTGATCCCTAACGCACGCCCAAAGCAGCTCCCGAAGCTCATGCCAAGGGTGACAGCGGGGTGCCCGGACACTCCCGACTGCAGGCTGACCGAGCAGCCAAACCGATCTGCCCTGCATACCACCCTGCATTTTTTCCTCCATTTCTTATCAGAAAAGTACTGACTAGCTACAGGGAAGATCTTACAAAACATAATAAAGTCTGCTGCTGCCAAGGAATGATTGCTGCTAGCTAACATTTATTTTTCCACAATTATATTCAGGGCTGTTCAGGGCTCACTTGTCCTTTCGAGACAGACCAGATCAAGGAGTGGTGCACGCAGTACCTCATCCCAGGATAAATCCGGGGAGGCTCTATGACTCATTTCTGAGTCACTGCTCCTCCTCTGTTTCTTCCAGACTCTTGGGGGCGTACCAATTTATTGTTGGTCTGTATCTGCAGTAAATTATTACCCCCAGCTCAGCTATCCTGCGCAGAAAGAATTCAGACAAGTGCTGCTCGCCCCTCACCTCTCGGAAGGGGTAAACAGGTGAGCAGATCCAGTGTACAGCACACGCTGAGACCTCTGGCCTTGGTAGCCCCTGTAGAGATTTAAGAGGAAAGGAGAGAAATGGGGGAGTTATTTTTCTCTTCCTGGGATGACATGCTGTCCAAGTCGATTATTTAGAACTAGGTTGTTCCTACCAAACTCAAAAAAATCCCAATTGCTAAACTAAGATTAACCTTTCAGAGAGTTATTTCTAAGAACTTGGATAAAATAAGATAGTATGACTCAAATCAACAGGAGGAAAGTGTTGATCACAGTTAATCACAGTTAATCCACACAAATTGTTTTCACTGTCAGAATCAGGTGTTCTAAAAAAACCCAAGAATGATTAACCTTTTTTTCTCTTTAGCAAGACAGATTGAAGTGTTCCAGCAGAGCGAGACGGGAAGTGTTTAAACAATGCCTACACAGTCTCGAGCAAGTATTCACTGGCAGGAATACAAGCTTTAGGTCAGAAAGGAAGACAATAACCAAAATAAGAGATTTTTATATATGCATGTACAAGATAAGTATATTCAGAGAATCACAGAAAAGCATGAAAAGCTACCGAATAGCCAAGAGGCCTGTTCAGCTCTTTACGTCCAAACTTCAGAAGCCTGAGGACACTGAGGTTACAGTAGAAAGGCATACAGGTACGATTTTTTCCCTTTTTAGTGGCAATACTGATAGAGGAATTTCCTCCCCCATGTCATTCATCTTCATCCCCATGCTCACTTTTCCAGTCCCCTTGGTTGTAGTTTCATGAGAGTTTTTGGTGGCAGCACTGGCTTAAGGTCCAATCCCTTTGCCACCTCCAGCTGCTTATCCCCTGCTTCGGCCACATCGCCCTGTGCCACACTGACACAACCGAATCCGGGACCTCACGCAGCTGCAAAACCCCCAGACGAGTTTTGCAGGACTACAGTCAGCCCGTATCGATCCCTTGAGCCACTACACTGTGTGAACCTACAAACAGCTGCATTGGCTTAACCAACGGCAGAATGTGAAGGCATGAATGTGCACAAGAGGAAGGAGCTACTCATGCTAACACTACTCCCAAAATAAATATTTACTGTAATCTTATCTTACGAATGAATTCTTCATCCTGACAGAAAATGCCAATCAAAAGACTTTGCTCTCAAGCACATAAGGTCTACCTATATCCATTCAAATATAAACATAGCAAAGCATCTGAAGGAGAATTAATTTTCCTTATTCTTGGTATAATAACATTACGGAAACCTGATCCAAATTAATGCCTTTTTCTAATAGGTACTGAAATATGTAAAACAAAATGTCAGCTGTGTCCTGAAATGCTTGCAGTCACTGTGCTCGATTGCCTTCGGTTCCTAAAAGCAAGTCATAAGGAAATGTAATCAGTGGTTCAAAATATATTTGATTAAAACATTTGCCAACAATTCAATTTACTATGTACATGCTTAAAATTCTAAGACTAGGTTTATGAGCAATTCACAATGCTTTAATAATGCTTTATTCTGCAAAGATAGGTGCTGAAGTGGACCCTTCAAATCAAAGAAAAAACATATATACAGTTGCAGAATGGCACATAGCAAATAAAGAATCTGAAAGAGAATGAAGATTTCTGGAGTTATATATGTTAAACTGTAAACAATTCTCCAAATCCAAAATATCTAAATATAGACTTTTAACATGAGCATACTAGTATTTAAAGTCACTTGTACTCACAAATTAATTACTTATTTAATGTATTCATAATGTACATTCAATTAACTATATATTATATAAAAAATTGATTCTCATCTTCAGAAAAGATTGCATATTGGTTTTCACCACGTTTCTGATTAGTCTAGGCACAGGCTGGTCCTTGAACTTAAAGTGTCTCGAAAGCAATGGCTTCCAATTTTTTCACCTGCCTTAACATTTCTCATGGACCATCCCTATTGTATATAAAACGCTTCTGCTGGCCAGGTGCAGACTGCTCACTGTGATGTGGCAGATCACTCATGGCCAACACAGCAGGGGATTTCTGGGGATCACTGTCTTAATGCCTGAAAACCTGGAAGGACAAGCTTACAGTGCAATAATACTGCAGGCCTAACGAGTGCCCAATTTTACGGTAAGACCCAGCTGGGAGGCTGCTGGGGCACTGCCGCTTGTCACGCTGTTCTAGTGTTCATTTATCACACTATTTCTGATACTTGTTCGCTGTTTGCATTTCAGTAGAGCACTCTGATGATAAATATGCTACAATAAACAACTCCTAACAGCATGGGTCCTACCCAATGACTCCTATATGCGATCACAGCACAGCTAGGTAACAGTAATACACATGGACAAAGGCTGTGGGACTGGAGAAAAGAAAATGATTAATACATGTAGTGGGATTCTATGAAGAAAGAAAAAGAAAAATTCAGCTCTATCAGTTGGTATTTTACCACTATTAAGAACCACAACAATAAGTCATAACTGAACAATGACATCCTATAGAAAACAATTTCCCATAAAAAACTCCTTGAGAATAGCTTTCCTGCTACATCATGGAAACCTCATTTAGGAAATTTAAGATCAGAAGGAGAACAACTCTGAAGTGGCAAGAAGATGGGCTGTTAATAAACTCTCCCATCTCTGTTTTATATGATGCTGTGGTCTAACGTTCAAAAATACATCCATTCTAATTTTGTCTTAGAGAATTCGGTAATTCCTAAAAATAGATTGAAAACTGGAACACAGAGGTGTACTTGAATTTGGATTCCTCCTGCGTATAATCTGGCAGAAGGAAACAGCACCGGAGTTACCAAATGAGGCCAATTCATTCCCTGGAATGCAGCCGCACAAGTAACGATGATGGATAGTGACAGCGCTGCTTTCATGTGGCAGTATCCCCCGCCACCAGCTGTGCCAGGGAAAGAAAGAGCTCGCTGGAATTCGCAGCATTCCCCCTCTGATTAATCCCCGGCTTTCCTGCTGCGTCTGAATGAATTGTGCTAGGTATTCGTAGCTCTGCTGGGGGAGATTTGCTGATTTCTTTGAACCCCCTGGGGGGAAGTGATATAGAGAGCAAATAACCAGCATGCAGTACTGAAGTGATGTAATGGACAGGGGCATGAAAACCACTTACCTCTCCCTGCTATGCCCACGTTTACTGTTCTGTTCTCTATGCTACAAGGTTGGGCGCAGAGAAAAACTTCACACTGCTTCCAGATACTGCAGCTTTACGGGTGATTTATAAAGCATGCTGCAACGTACCTACCTGAGCTGTATGCAGATTAGTCAAGTTACGGGAAAACACACTAACAGTGTTTAAGCCAAGATCTCAGGAGCACAAAGACAAGCTGCTTGCAACGTGAGATGGGTGGAGGGTGAAGACAGGAAAGTGCAAGGGTGCAAGGCCCCGCGGCTGCTCCTGCAGCAGCCCCCGGCAGCTGCCCCAAACCCTCCGCCCTGCCTCCACCCTTCTCGCCAGGCTGGATAACGATGAGATACCACCTTACGATGTCGCTGTCAAATGAGAACTACGAGGCGGAATGGCAGGAAGGCTCTGTATATGCTACACTGCAGAAACTAACCCCATTCTTAGGGAGAGTCAATGAGGGATCCTACTGATTAAACAGGCACTGAGGGACTATGTGAAAATGAACAGCTGAATTCTAACTATAATTATACAGGCCTTGCTATAAAATAACATAATTGTAGTATTGGAATGCTTGAAAAAATTGTAAGGTTTCAAATGCTCATAATTAAGATGGAAATGGGTTTTAAGTACAAAGATTCACATCTCTCACTGTGATCCCCCAAGTTACTTTCTCTAAAAGAGAACATTCTTGCAGGGCACCCTTGCACCAGCACCTCTTTGTGCTTTCAAGATCCAGAGGACAGAAATGTGGCAGGTGGTCTGGTTTTCCCACCTGTGATTCACAGTAATCTCAGTCATTCATAGAGCAGCAAATACTACCTGATTTCGTAATTGTTTAGTTTTGGTAATGTTTTGTGAGTGTTTTGAAATCTAGTATAATTGTAAGAATATTTAAGTATTACATTTCTGTATAAATGTAATAAATATAATTCATAAATAATCACAAAGAAAACAGCAACTAGCATCTGCATTATTTGACCAATTATAAATACGAAACATTGTTCTGAATACCACATTGAAAAAATTTGCTGCTAATAACTTGTGATCATATTGCAGCAAAGAGAGAAATGAAAATGCACCACTTCAAATATATTAAAATTCTATTATAATTCATATCTATGTACAGACAAAATGGACCCGCTGGATAAGCCATTCCTGTGGATGAATTACTCAGACCAGACAACAGCTATCACTTTTGCCTTAGTTTTTCCTCTGAATGGATGGACTGTGACTGCTACCCTGAGCAGCTGTAACTTCCCAGTCACTTTGCTGGGACCTGTGTAAGCCACCCGTTCTGCAGTGCAGCGAGCTCACAGGTCACCCGACAGTCTCTCATTTTCTCTTTTTTTAATATACTGGTATTGTTTTAGACTCAGATTGCACAATCTTTTTCACTAATTCTGTACCTTTATGAACGTTGCTCCCGAGTTCTGAAGAATCATAGTGCCACAAGAGTTCCAGCAGAAAAACTCCCAGTGTGATAGCCACTCCTGTGGTCGGTAACAATTACTCTGGCATTAATAGAGCTATTAAATATACTGCTGTTCTTCTGTTGAGACCAGAGGATAATGGTCAGAGACCTAAAAATAAAAAAGCTAGATTACATTTTCAAAGGTAAAAACATTATGACTAGAAATCTTTGAGGTTCTGTGGAAAATTCATTCTGCTGTACACTGCATATCACAGTCACAGTTTCTTGGCTTTATAGAATATCCTCCCTAAAAACATTTCAAAGTTCCTTGTTTACAGTGATTCTCAGTTCCTTGTTTACAGTGGTTCTCAGGTCACCAGTGTGGAATGGATTTACTGGAAAGGCAAACAGGGCTACACCCTCCGTACCCCAGCTCCATCTGCCACAGGAGGCACCCAGTGCCACCTACCAGGAGAAAACCTGTTGCTTCATCTCTTCTCTTCATATCATGGGTATGCTAGGCCGTAGTCATAGGCACTTCTCATCCCAGCTTCAAACACAGAGGACACCAAGACAACATAATGAAGTGATGTGCCTCTGGCCACAAAGGAGGACCAGCTCTGGAACCAGCCAGTTTCTGCTTCCAGTTACAGAGCTGTTTCTCTTATAGGCCTGATTTTACAGTGTTGCTATAAGGATTGGATTAAAGTATCTTGCAAGGACAACATTTAAATTTCCTTCAAATTCTTTAGCACTGCTCATTCACTTATCCAGAATAGCTTCTTAAAAATATCAGGCTGCTTCTGATTTGAAAGCCTGTGTTCTTTTTTTATTTTATTACTAATAATAACACCTACAAAAGACTCCATCAGAATTCAGAACACACTGTTAGGTGTTTTTGTCATCTTGAATGCTTAAATTGTGGTCATGAAGGATAAACGCTGAAGAAAGGATCTTGTCAGACAAAATCGGTGACATTTGAAGGCCTTTTTCATGCAACAGAGAGCCTGAGAGCTGCAAAGGAACCATAGGTGACCCCAGTTCAAAAAGTTTCCAAATCAAAAGGTCTATCCAGTGACTTACATAGAGGTTTCAAGAAGGCTTTATCCCTTGCCTTACTTTAACAGCTGTTCTGAACAATCTCTGTGAATCTTGCAGTCCTGACTTTCCAGCCCAGCTGAAGAGCTCCTCTGCAGCGTCGGTGCCTGCAATTGTTGAACAAATGTTTCTCACGCTACAATTCAATCAAGTCAAGGATATCAGGCAGAAGATGATCCAAGTAAGTCACTAGCCTGTACAGTAGAAGTAACCCACAGGAGGTTGGAGAATTCAAAGCCATTCTATCAATCTTTTAAAACATACCTTAAGACTTCACAAGATATTTTGACTCTATTTTTTATTCTTTTTCTGGTGATGTTAGCTGTTCACTCCATTTCACAATCAATTTCATGGAGCATATACATAATTTGTAGTGCACCAAACTTAGCTAAACTTGTTACCAATAACTAAGATTCTAACAAAGCAGTGTACCGCTATCTAATATTGCAAGGGAGTACATTCAAACCAAGTCTAAAACACTTCCACTAGGAAGATACAAAATAATTTGCTGTGAAGATTCACAAAAATATAAGCATCAAGTAAAAGGATCTGAGATGACTTAATTTTTTATCATGTTTCCATTTTAGCTGTACATATTTACATAGGTGGTTTCCACCAGGACAAATATAAGCTATTCAATATATAAGTTCATTACTTCCTGAAGATCATGGTTTTCCAGTGCTGATGCATGCCATAGATTTAAATGTTAAATTGACTTTTCAGAGCACCACTTCTTACTGATGCTTGTGCACTCTGTTCTTCTGCTACTTCAAAATGTTAATCCACATGTCACCAATTACTGGATTTTTGACAAAACAAGTAGTAGCAAGAAGAACCCCCGGTGGTTTTTATGGCAATAGTAACTACGAGTCAAGATAACATTTCACGTCATGTGGATCAGGAAAGCAGTAACTGGAGAAGGATTTTATGGTGTCACTGCAATATCTTGTCTGTCCATAGCTTACCTAATTTTCTATATATTGCTGTTGAATATTCAGTCCCGTGCCAAAACTTTGAAACTCAAGTTAGAGATATTCTACAAAGCATACACAGTTCAAAACTCAGGCATGTCTTTGTCTTTGAAAAATGTCTTCAGTGATTTCTAAACAATCCAACTTTGCTGAGAAGCTAAATTTTAGCTTTTTGAGAGAATGAACGGAGTTACATTTCAGGCTCTGAAAAGAAACAAAATTCTGAGGATTTTGCAAGTTTTTGAGGATTACATCATGGCTAAGGTCAGCGGCAGAGCAGGACTAGACACCTGGGAGCTGTGGGCTGGAAATTGTGAATGAGGTGCATGTACGTGCATGCACACACATGAATGGAATGTACTATCACACATAAAATAAATTTTTATCTTCCTTCTAAACAAAGATTTTTCACTGCAAATAAAATAAACCCTAGGGGCTTGGAGCACTCATTTCAGCACATAGGTATATATATGCTTATCCAATATATATATACATGTTTATTAACTCAGTTGCAACAGGGAAATCAAATATCTAATTTGTCTTCTAATTAGGCTTTTTTAATGGTTAAATCCTCAACATTATGAACGGGAATGAACAGACCCTTTACTCGGATGCACACAGATGTTGACATCGACCATTCTGTCTTGGTTCCTCTTCCCTCCCAGTACAGACGAAGGCTGCATCCACCGAAGGATGGGCCAGGCTGCCCTGGGGCTGCTGGCTGACAGGACGGCTCCGGGCCAAGCACCGACAAAAACATAAGGCTCTGCAAACAGATTTAGCATACCTAGTAAGATCTTGAAAAATTGCAAAAGAGAGAAAGACAGAAAACTACGTGAAGGGCTTTTCTCAGTGATTTTTGTACTGTATCACTATCTTCTCTTTTTGTGGCACCAAATCACAGTAGAAAGTATTTTTAGCCCCTTCTACGTTATGTGGGTGCAAAAATTGCCGACAGAAACTGCCAACACACTGCACTAATACATATAATGCTGTTTCACTGGCATAAATGCCTTTTCACATTAATGCAGACCATCTACCTTAGGGGCTCTTAATGATGCAACTGCACTTTACACCAGTGGAGACTTCTTTACTATGCCCTCAGATTGTTGGATCAAATTCTTAGGCGATACGTAGGAAAAAGTGGTGCATGTTAAAAGCTGACAAGTGGTTAGGAGTCTAAAATGAAAAAACATATGTATCCAGAAGGTGTGGATATGTAGATTTGGAATTACACATTTAGATGCAACTCTTCTTTCAAGTAACTTTTTCCTGACAACAGAAAACAGGTATGTTGCATCTGCCACAAATGTTTTGTACATCAGCAGTTCCTACAGCATCCATATTATATTTAATGATTCATTCTCTTCCTCCGTATGTTTATTTAACTGCCCTAACCACATCCAGTTACCAATGACTAGCTAGAAACAACCTTACAAAACTATGTTCAGGGGACTGTAAACAGTCCGACGCGATCTGAGGCTTTGGTGTCACCACTCATCAGCAATCATTTGCACAGGGAAATAAACCAATCAGCACTTGCCTAAAATAAAAGACCAATGAGAAACCTAAATGCTTGAAATTGAATTTCCATCTCCTCTAAACAATAAAAAGCTTTCAAATTACCTCAGAAGAGTCCCAATTAGGCTTTTTAAAATGGCGAAGCAACAGATCTTCACATAGTTGTTGCATATTGAAACTATATAACAGTTTTTCAGAAGCCATTCTGTGATTTTAGATAAGTACACAGGTAAAACCAGCAAGAGATTTGCTAACTCTGCCATTCCAATCCAAACCATGAAAGTCAAATTTATTTTTCCTCTGATTTGGCTATTGTCACCAGTTACCTGGATTCTCAGAACTGAATTCTTTTCTCATCAGCATGTATCAGCACGATTCAGGACAGACTGATCGTGCAGCTGGGAATCGTATGCGCTGTTAGATATATAATTCTACTCCTTTAGTTCTCTGCATTTTACAGGAATAAGACAAATCAGTGTCTCACATTTTTCATTAACGTAGCAAGTGTACACACTCCTTGTCTTTTCCACATGAGCTATGTTTTCATAATTATAATTACTATGTAATTATTCATGGTTTTGTAAGCTCTTTGTGGTAAGAGACAAATGCCCAACCCAACTGCCACGGATCTGACTACCACTGTCACAGCTCTCCTTCATCCCTTTTAGTTTCCCCCAGAAGTTCAGTCCCCCAACATTTCTACAAGAGGGGCAGAGTCTGAGGCAGAAGAGCTTCCACGTATGAAACGAGTTGCATAGGATTTCATTCTTTTGGGATTTTTTTTTTAAATATTCCCAACACATATGTAATTCTACATAAGTCTTTTAGCTTGCAAGATAAATGATGAAGTCCTAAAATCTCTCATTTGCTGAAATTGCTATCTTCTTCCTTCAATTGAGTTGACACTGCCACATGACATTCCAGTAACAGCAGATGACATTTCTCAGAGTGAGAAACAAAGAGGTGGATACCTTCAAAAGCTGATTTCAACTCTACAAGAATAACCTCCCAATGCTCCCTCTGCAGTCAGTGCAGAAAGAGACACTTCTGTATGGCTGTCACTGGCTACCTTATTTTCTATTCCTCTCTCTCCTGGGACTCCAGAGGGGACCAAGGGAGGTTAGTGCTCCTGAGCTATCAGAGCGGTCCAGGAGTATCCAGACCTCTGCTTACCCAGCTCTCTTTTCTGTGTGGCTCTGAGAGCTGGCATCTTGCGTCACTTGAGCTAATGCATCTGTCCTCAAAAATGCAGCAGTGAAGTGACAGAAGTACCACAGCTAGTGGTCCTGGACTGCAAATTACCGTCCTCTCTTCACGGCTTTCATATGCTTCTGGCTTTATGTGTTCATGGGCTTTTCCTAGGGACAGACTGAGAGCTTGGGAAGGATGAGCTGGAGTTAAAAAACAGTGACCCTGCATTTTCTTATGTGATAAATAAATGTGGACAAGGATTTGATGCTAATTATGTAACTTTTATAGGTGTTATAATACAGCTGCCTCACATAGCCATAATGAACAAATGTAAAGAAAACATCCATGACTAAGTGATCATCACATCCTCAACTTTTCACACGATTTGTGAGGCATACCTGGCTCTTCACATTTGGTTCACACTTTTTATGCGGGGATTCATAAAACTCCAAATAATCCAAAATAAGAAGCTAAATAGTATGGGACCAGCCATATATCCATCCAACATATTCTGTGGAACGAAAGGGACTGAATGTCTTTAAATTTACTCACATTAGCTGGGGATCTGGCTCCTAACTTCTCCTGCATTCAGTCTCACACCTTCAGTTCATTTAAATTCTGTGTTCTCTCCTATCTTCCAGCAACTAAAATAAGCTTCTTAACATCTCATACCAATTCCAGACACTATGCTCAGCATACCTGCCAAGGCTCAGCTATTCCTTTTGTATATATACAAATACTTCAAGCGGCCAAAGAAAATTACATTTTGTCAAACTTGTTTTGAATCAATTGAACCCATTTCAGAATGATGTAAGCCTTGAAAAATGCTGTGGGACTGTCTGAGTCTGTTAGTAGTAATAAGTAAACAAACAAAACCTGCTTTAATTTAGACAAATTTCCAGGCCACAATTGTCAAAATGCCACTAAAAGCTTTTTGGTATTAAGAAACAAAATCTAAATAAGAAACAGAAGCTACATAAGGAGCAGGGCCCTGTGGGAACCTTCCTGCCTTTGGTCTGACAATCTAAAAAGTGTGTTCTGGTTTCCTCCAGCATCCGGTGCACTCCAGCAAGTTTCTAAATAAAGTTGAGTAAAAACTTCACTCAAAGCTTTAGTGTTCCTTAAATGGCATGTTTCTTCGTTGGCATAGCTGCAGTTCATGTTAAAGTAGGCAACCACATTAACATTTTTCCTAAATGCTACTCTATATATTCTAAATTCTCAGCATTCAAAAGTCTCTAAAATAAGCACTTAAAGTAACGACTGCAAACACTTGCACAAGGCTGCACCCATTCAGAAAAGCTACTTTTAACTACCTCACTCAAGTTACCTTCAGTGTTCATTAACCAAAGGATGCTCCATGCTATGACAATAGAAAAAGGCTAGATTTCAGCTTGAGGACCAGCAAAAATAAATTAGAATCTATCGACTCCTTGTTACAGGATTTGTTATTCACACCAGGCTGCCTATCAGTACAAAAAAAGGGTGACTGATGCTGTACCTTTGTGATAAACTTTCACTCAGATACATGTCAAGGCTGAAGTGCAATGAAGAGAAAGTGTTTCTTTATCTGTTACTCTGAGCAAGCAATGTTTGGCTTCCATGAGAATGTTTAATCCTTTTTTAAATCTGAGTAAATGCAACCCGTATTACATACAACATATGCTGACTGTGAATACAGGTTCTGGAAAACATGTAAAATAAGCCAACACATTAACTGCGAAAGGTATTCTTAAAAAAAAACTCCACAAATTAAAATCACATCAAATGAAATTGCTATGCAACGCTAGCATTTTAGAGATAATGAAAGTCTAACACTTAATTATGGAAAATGAAATAAGAAGCATGAAAATTATAATTGAACAGCAGTCCCTCTAATACATTAACAGTGAACAGAGTACTAGAAAAAATCCAAGAAAATGATATATGGGTCAACTTGAAAAAAAAAAAAAGCCCAAAGCTCACTTTAAATACATATTCAAGCTTTTGCATCAGCAATTCCTTCTTCAGAAAACCGAGCACCCAGCACTGTCACTACCATCAACACATCTTTGAAGTTCTGACCTCAAATGTATTCTCATGCTTTACATAAATTTCTGTCACCACTCTTTCCTTCCCCATTATCACCTGCTCTACAAAGAGCTCAAAATTTCACATAAAATCCCCTAGGAAATGCAAAAGACATACATAAAGCTGCAAAGTGTCTTCTGTCTCTCATCTTCAGCTCTTTAGAAGTTTCAACCATTGGGAGAGGAGAGTTCTGGTTACACAATGAAAGTAGAGAAGATGTGAACCAAAATAACCAAAACCCACCACAAGGAATGCCCCAAATCAGCCTGAATAGCGTAACAGGCTGCTAATTTCTTTCATGGGCTATATCAGGAACCTCTCCGTGGCTGCATCAGTGCCTACAACATACTACCTGACTGGGATTTTTGTTCAGTAGTTTCACTATCAGTAATAAATGTCCACCGCTCACCTCATTCTAACTAATCCAGAATTAATGAGCATTTTAGGAAAGTGCAAACCAGACCTGCAATCCCATTTTCTTTAGGGAAGTTCTTTAGAAGTGCAGATACCCCCTCCCCAGTTTTAGCATCAGCTCTTCCACCTCTGAGAAGTTTATGTTACCCTTGAAATGTCTACATTACCCATGCAACTGAATTTCACTCTGCAGAGGGGCAAGCCACTAGAGGGAGCCTCTTGAACATCTCGTAACTGCTGCTGGAGCCCCACAGGGCAATGGGAGCGGCTTCCAACAATCCCATTCTCTATCTGAAGGAGAAGAATATCAAAGACAATCCTACCTGTTTTCAGTATAAAAGGAAAAAAAAGCGAATATTTTAAATTGTTATAGCGCATCGAATCTTAACTATTATTGTCAAGATTTTTTAATAACATATACTATGTATTTACCCACAAAATCTTTCTCCTGCCTACGCTGGATACTTACATTCACCAATGTATTAGTCATTGCTTAATTATCCCTAGGAAGCCTTATTAATATGTATGGATAAAGAGCTCTCTGGCAGGAGCGCATTTTAATGAAGTGGCTGAAAGGCAACGAGCTGTAATTTCTAAGAGGTTATGCCATGACTAACAATAGCAAACTGACTAAAGCAGCCCAGAAACAGTATGAGGTATGGAAGGAAGAAAATCAAATTCATTTTAATATTTTAATTATACACTTAATTAGAAAGCGGTTAGACATCTCGGCTGAGCAGCTGCAGCATCGAACGATGGAGAACTATTGACAGCAAGTGTCACTAAAAAGCCGTCTGTGAATTTCCAGTGGTGCAATCTGCAGAATATGTAATATGCTGCATGAAAGGAGGACGTGGAAGACTAGACATTTTGTGGCCATCCTTCCTTTAACATTCTGTATTTAATGGTGAGTGAGGCACCAGCATGTTATTTTTGAGGCTACAGTATGGTACCATTCTATAAACAACATGTAATTTAAAAATCAAATACATATGCTGTGTATATACTTGCACTTATCCCCTAGACTAGCAATTTGCTTTGCTGCTTCTGTTATTTTTGCAACATTTGCACTTGAAGATGACACTAACGTTTTTACAGTTTCACCCAGGCTTTCCTCGAGGACAAGGCGCGCAGCTCGCGCCATTTCGAGGCCTCCAGGAGAGATTCAGGAGGCGAGGAGGCAGGGATGCGCGGGAGAGGACCGGGGGGCCCAGGCCGGCAGGAGGAAGGCGAGCCCCGGCCCCGAGGGCAGGACGCCGCCGCGGGACGCCCCAAGCCGAGCAAGCCTGCGAGGGCCGCGCTGACAGACGCTACCCAGCGCCTCGCGGTGCGGGCCGGGGCCTCGTAGAGCGGGCAGGGAGGAAGCACCGCGATCCCCCGCCAGCTCTGTGGGGCCCCTGGCGGGGCGCGGTGAGGCCCCGCCAGCAGGCCCGGCGCGGGGCAGAGGACACCCGGGGCAGGCGGGCCCGGCCTGAGCGCTGCCGTGCCGGTTGCGGAGCCGCCCCC
>VXAA01001233.1:277788-318418 GCA_013399115.1 Anseranas semipalmata | reverse complement strand
CAGCCCGGCCCCGCCGGGCCTCGGCCCCTCTCCGGCGCCTCTCCCGGGCCGGGTGCGTGCTGCAGGGCCGGCACCGGGGGCTTGTCCTGGCCTGAACGTGAAACTTCAGCAAGCCAGGGGCGAGGGGTCTGCTGCAGGGCGGGCTTAAAGGCAGGATTTCATGGAACAGAAAGGCCGCTCTGCAAGCAGCTGTCAGCCCCCGGCACTTGCAGCTCCTGGCTTGCTTGTTAGCGGCATAATGCAGAATTTGAGAATGAAGCTTGTGGCCTCTGTTACTCTAAGAGCTTTACACCATCCGTTAAAAGTGCAAATTTAGAAATTTGTCGTTTCACACTTGTCAAAACTGACACATAATTTATTTGTGCTTATGAGTCTTTGTCTTTTTCGGTCTGGGGAACCTGAATTTTAATTTGGGAAGTAAATGCTGTTTCTTTTCTCTTTAATTCCTAGGGTCATGTGGAACAATATCACTTTCTGCTCCATTTGCAAACTCTCCCCTAACTCCACATCATTACTGTTTCCAAGATTCCTGACTTTAAATCATGTATTCAAAAGAAAGTATAAGGACTTAAATAATGATAAACAATCAACACAGATACTACAGAATGAAGGGTTGAGAAGGACATGCGGCATGCTTCCCAGTCGTTTAGTAAGTAGCAAAGCAAAATATAGACAGTATGCAAAAACTTACCCAGTTTTAGATGGACACGTCCTGTCTGTATATCGACATGTGTTTGAAGAAAATGTAAGGAACAGTGAGGCTGTTATTAAAAGGTAATAACTGTTTTTTGTGATGTTTTTAAAGTGCTGATATGTGTGACATGATGTGAGAGTTACTTACAGGCACTTTTAGCAACCTTTAAGCTAGGAAGATTGCTAATTAAAAACTCCAGAGATTAAAAAAAAAAAAAAGAAAAGAAAAAAAAAAAAGCCTGTTAGTAATTTTTTTCTGACCACTTTGAAGCTTCAGCTAGTTTCCTTGCTGCTGTTTCCTAGTCAGCTTCTGTTGACTGAAATGCCTAAATTGAGGTGCAGACTGTATTTAAAATATTGTCATATGACATTATTCTGCATGTATCGCCAATAATTATTTTTAGGCCTTCATAAAATTTATTTCATGTTTGATTTTGAATGTAAAGAGATAAATGGTGACTCGTAAAGATTGCTCCTGAAACAGTAGCTGACAGCTACTGAAATTAATCATGATTCACCAATAAAACAGGAAAATGTATTTTAGGTATTTGTCCATAAGGATCAGATGGCAAAAATTCAAAGGCCTTTGTTCAGAGGAATGAAACAGGAGCTGGAAGCACAGCTATGGAAAACACACTGTGCCCTCCTGTGGTGGCATTTACAACATTATTAAAAATCCTTAGCTTTTTTCTCCTGAGGTTTTTCAACCTCTACAGTCTGCAGGAAGCCTCAATAGGATAATGGAGTCATGCACAGAGTGGTTTGTAAATATTTATGTCAGATGGTATTTTTATTTAAAGATGATGCATCTTGGTGAAAAAAAAAATTGACTTAAAATAAATATACAACATGTTTTTTTTAAGACCAAAGTTGTTTGAGGTACCAGATTTGTTTCTAGTTTTATTCAATTCATTATCTGGGTTTTATGCTGCACTGATAATAGCAAATGGTAATCAATTTCTCTTTTTGATGATTGTAGTGACACTGCAGTATTCACTACTGTTAAAGGTCATCTTCCATGCTGTTAAGTATATGTAAGGCCTGTCGAATAAGCTTTCAGCACTTGTTGAGGAGGAGCAGAGGAGGAAGCCATTGACTGGATTCTTCCCAGAGTAGCTGCAACCTGGAATTAAATGTCCATGCTGAATTAGGACCAGCAAATTATGACTACCTTATCAATATCTGCAAGTTTATAGGCTGAAGTTGTTGTTGTAGGGCAGTATCTCTCAAAGTCTGCTTTGGTAGCTGATGATCAGCCCCTTCTCAATACTCCATTCATGGGGTTGCTGACGGTGATTAGGTATGGTCATATATTGTGAAATACTGTGTTGGATGTCTATAGGCAACACCTGGGAGGGATATGGACTTAATAATGTCTACTAGCTATGATCGTAAACTACAGGTAGAATATTTATATTATTTCACTCTTTTCTTGGGGGGTCTTTGTTGGGCTTGGAAGTGTGACTTCTGAATAACAAATCTAAAATACTTGCTTTAAATAACTTCTTTGTGCTTTTTGTTACACTTTGTAAGAAAACTTATGCCTTTGAATTGTGTGATCTGCTAGGCAGTTCTTAACTGTCATTGACAAGTTCCTTTCAGAAACAAAAATCCAAAAATGTGAATTAATCTTTGCTCTCATGTCAGTGGTATGAAAGCTGTGTAATATATTTAAGTACTATGCTAAGTCTGTGAAAGGTTAACTTGTAAGTTAAGGTGGCTTTCATTAATTGAAACTTTCTTTTCTAAATCAGATATTCAGAATTGCTAGAGTTGGTCTGTAAAGGAGGGGGAGAGAATGCCATCTTGCGTCATACTCAGAGAAACAAGAAGCTGTTTGTTCGTGAACGCCTGAAGTTGCTTCTTGATGATGAGTCTTTTCTCGAGCTGTCTCCTCTCGCAGGCCTCAACATGCCATATGGTGATGTCCCTGCTGCTGGATGCCTTACTGGTAATTGCTAGGAAGTTTAGTGCTAGATGTTATGGGAAATTCATGAAGTTCATTTGCTTAATTGTTCGTATCTTTAAATATGATTCATGTTAGATGTAAAGATGCATATGGGTTGAGAGTATTGTCTGTAGCAGCCAATGTTGGAGATGCAGCCCGGAAGGAAGAAGGGTTTTGACCCAGTGTGATCCTTAACATAATTTGAGAGGTACTGTTTGGGTGCACTGATGAGTAAGTGGTTGTAGGTAGTGTACGTCAGTTGTAGTGTGCGTGTGCTGCACACCTTCCTATAGTAACTAGCCTTTCTTGCTGAAGTGTTTGTTCTTACTGGGAAAGGAAAAAGGATACATGTAGGCAGGTTTACAGAAGATAACATGGAAGGGTTTGGACTCTTCCCAACATGGAAGAGTTCAGCTGCTGCTGTATTATTCTCCTTCATTCTTTGCTGGGGAATCTGGGAGAAACCTTTAAAGAAAAAATGTGCTTTTGTTTCTTCTAGATTTAGTAACTTATTCAACTTACCAGTTACTGATTTTTGTCTCAAAAATTTAGAATGTTTCAAATAAGCTGATGTCTGTTGAATGAAAGGGGGCCAAGTTACTGTGTGACATAGGCACTGTGACATTTATTTTGTAATGCTTTTCAAATTATAGACAACTCATTGCACTTTGAAGAGCAGTTCTGGTTTAAAAAGTAACTAGAAGAATGGATTGTAAAATCCTGTCTTTTGTTAGTCATAGCCTTATATTTTTCAGTTTTATGTAGGTAATTTTTAATTGGCTTCCCTGTTAACTCAGTCTAAGAGCTGGAAGTCAAACTGTATTTTTTTTCTCTTACATTGTCACCAGGAGTAAGTTGTATTTCAAGTTCTGTCTTCTGTCATTCAGATTTTTTTGTATGTGTGTGTTGTTAGCTTTCATTTTCTTACTCCAGAGAAGAGCTGTAGATTTCTTCCCTAGGTGGTATTTGCAGCTTATTGATACAGTATTATCAAAAGGACATCCTAGCTATAATTTGGCCTCCTTGTTTCATTTATGGTATCTTAGAGAGTCCTGATGAATATCTGTGGTATCACTTGTAGGAATTGGAAAAATCTGTGGGGTTTGGTGTGTCTTCATGGCAAATGATGCAACTGTAAAAGGAGGAACTATTTATCCCATTGGAGTGAAGAAACAATTAAGAGCTCAGGAAATAGCCATGCAGAACAGACTGTTATCTGTGTACCTTGTTGACAGCGGGGGAGCATTCCTACCACTACAGGTAATATCAGAACCAGTTCACAGAGGAAAATACCTACTTCTTATTTTAGTCATATTAATTTTCTAGAAATAAATCTCAGATTTATGTTTTGTTTTCTTGGCTGGCGGATTTTCATTGTCAATTTAAGTTAATTGAGTTAAATTGAGTTTTGCCTGCAAATCTGAGTCCAGGAGATGATTTGAAGATATGTAACAGTAGTGATGCTAATCTTGCATCTAGCATCTGATCAAAGTTTAGGAGCTTGAGTATCAGCATTGGGAACAAAGTGCTGACCAAGCAGGTATCATGGATACTCCTCAATGCACTGAAACACTTTGGTGTCCTTAATAAATTAGAACATTGCTTGAAGTTTCCATTTTCAACTTCAGAATCTTTAAAATTACTCTGTGTTTTATTTTAAGGTCTGTGATAGTAATGCACAAACCTCCATGGCCTTTAAAAATGTAGCTTTTAAAATTCTTGCTGTAGTGGGAAAACTTGTGCAGGTTACTTTCCAATGTACAGAGGTCACATTATCACAGAGACTACAGTTATTTCCTCTCCAGACTGAAACCAAATGCGTAGAAAAAGGTTTTATCTGAATTCAAGAATTGAACCGAAAACTAAGTAAAAAGGGAAACTGTCCTGAAGTCATTTCACAAGTAAAGTATGAACATGAGATTCCCCCTCCCCATGTTTACAATTTAAGCCTGTGTAGAATAAATTGTTTTCACAAAACATAAGAAGATTTTCTCTGCTTTTGAAACATAGATGGCCGTGGGTGTTTTTGTGGAATTGTGTAAGGGTAACAAATACAGCAGAGAATGCTGTACGTGAGAGTTTCTGGTATGATTGTAGTGGTGAGCTTCTCAGAATCAGTTAGAATGCTTTTGTGAATGAATGAAAGAAGTGAAGAGGTAATGTTGTCTTTTGTAGTTACAACTGAAACTCACTTTGTCTTTTCTCATGTCAGTCAGAGCTGTTTCCTGACAAGTCACACGGTGGCAGAATTTTCTACAATGAAGCAATAATGTCTGCTATGAAAATCCCTCAGGTACAGTGTCATTTTGAATACAAGTAAGTGAAGTACCTGTGTTAAATGGAGTTCTGAAAAAAGTTTTCTTTTAATACAGTTTCTAGGAGCAGCTCTCAAACATGCAAGAAATTTCTGAAAGCTGACCTTTTCTATTTGAAGTTTAGAGAGATCCAAATAGTATCTCACATACTTCTGCCTTAAGGATCTTCTAGGTGCTTACTGGCTGACCTTGAGGGAAAGCGTCACATCATTAGGTGGTTTCAGAGTAATCAGTGAGGTGTCAAGAACAGCAACGTTGTTCATGCTGGTATCTGTGTCTTTAGTTCATGGTTCTCCAAGCTGGGATTTAGTCTCTTAAAAAGGTAATGGCTTTGCCTTTCCATTCTTCTCTCTCCAGCATATTGGTTTGGTTTTGTTTTTGTGTCCTTCAGGTGGCAGTAGTGTGTGGCTCCTGTGTAGCTGGTGGTGCCTATGTTCCAACCATGGCAGAAGAAGCTGTGATTATAGATAAAATTGGTACACTCTTCCTTGCTGGCCCACCTCTGGTAAAAGCTGCTACTGGAGAGTATGTTTCTCCTGAGGACCTAGGAGGAGCTAAACTTCACTCTAAGTATGTGAAATTATTCTCAAAAATTGTAGAGAGCTCAGCACACTTAGCTTTAAAGAAAGTATCATTCTATCATAAGTTAATGTGACTGAATGTATTTTTGATGTCTCCAGTGACCGGATGTACTATGGTCCTCAAGGACTGGTGAACATGCAGTGAAAAAATGGTAGAAATGATACGTGAATTATTACAGAAGTTGTTGGTATTCTGTTGTATATGTGGGAATATCATGGGGCTACATACAACTCTTTCAAACGAAGAAGGTAGCATGACATAGTAATTCAAGCTTTAATACTGTACACAGGAACTGTTCACTTCCAGCTCTTGGTTCTTACGTATTTAACTCCGACAGAAACCTCCCATAAGTACTGAGGTCGGGATCAGGGCCAGAAGTGGGACCTGTTACTGCACTGTTTGCTTTCCTTCTCAGTTACTGTTTTTTGTTAGGTCAGTCAAATGGAAGAAAAAGGAAGTGATGTTATGGGGTTAAGCAGGAATTAGACAAATCTGGATTTGGTTCCCCATTCTCCCACATAGTTTTTGAACAACCTCAGGCAATTTAGTTCCTCTGTGCCTCAGAGGGACTAGCTATAGAAGAGGGATGATATCACTTCTTTTCCTAATGGAAACATTGTCAGGATACATATATTAAAAAATAAAAATAAAAAATTGGTGTTCAGATACTGTGATGATGGGAAACTGCATAAGAAATTCTTTTTTTCTGCCCTAAACTGATACACGGAGAGGTGGAATGACTTCTTTCTATTTGTCTGCTTCTGAAGACACTAGACTAACTCACTGCAGAGAAGAATCTGGATGCTTGTGAAAGTATCTGAAGCAAAGAAGAAAAAAGGAAAGCCTGTCTGCCTCTGCTGTTGATGAGGGCTTCATAGCAGGAGATGGGCAAACAAGAAATAAACCTGACAGTAGTAGCTATGTAAATATTTCTTTAATGTTATTTTTCTAAGTCAGAAATTTCTGTAGTTGTCAAAATAGTTATTCCCTTCTACATGGGGGACAGGGTTGGATTTGCTTATTTGTTTGTGGAATTCAGTACTTTGTGTATGGAAACCAAATTCCATACCTTTCTCACAAAAGCAGATATTAGTGTGACAGTCAGCTGGGTTATAGGTAATAAGTTACTGTGTTTATATCCAAGCTGGAAGTGCTGCTACTGCGTAATAATTTTTAAAGTTTGTTTTACCATTATTGTTTCCAAAAACATCATCATGAAAATAAATGTAAAAATCTTTCTTTCATATAGGTAAAACCAAAAGTCATGAGGAAGGACTTCTCTCTACTGTGAATTTGTTTTTGGTTTGGATTGCACAGAAATTCCACTGATGCACTGGTTTGAGCTCATTCATACAGGAATAAAAATGCATGATGTTTTCAGGGAGTTTAGATGTTCACAGTACAGATGAAGGTTTTTCCTTTAGTTTGGGTTCTATCAGAATTCAGATTTCATTAATTCAATACTAATTAATGTTGCTTTCTCTCTCTTAGAGTCAGTGGCTGTAGTGACCATTTTGCATCTTCAGAAAAGGAAGCCTATGAGTGTGTTCGAAATGTTATCTCAACGTTGAATTATGAGCTTCTGCCAGAAGAGGTCATAGAGCATGACAGTCCTCTGTATAGCTCTGACGAGCTCTTGGGGCTGGCACCGCGAGATTATAGGTGTACTCTTCCTGTGAAATTGGTAAGGTGGCAGATACTATATTCCTTCATCCTTTCAGTCTGCTTTATCTAGTGTCTCCAGATTAACAGGCAACAGGCTATTCTCTCTTGGAGAAATCATCAAGTACCTGAGAAATTTCATATGATTGCCTAATCATTGCCAAACAGTCTTGAGTCACAGCAGAGCAGAATGGCAACAAGTCTGTAGAACCGTAGAAAATATTTAAAATGAAAACCTGCTAGAGATAAAATAATTACAGATTATGCCAGCTGATCCCCATCTGTTTCCATGCACCGTTTGAGATGCTTTTACATCAGTGTATCTTCTACTGTGTTGGCTGCTTTTTGAACATGCATCCCTTTAGAAAGGGGCTTGTTGTGTCCTAGTTCCTCCTGCCTCCTTTGTTTTTTAAAGGGGTCAAGGTTTTATGTTGTAACTTAAATGCCTAATGAAAATGTTGACTGAAAAAACAATGAAGCTCAAACTAAATTTGTTTGAGGTTGGGATAGACATTAATCCAAGCTGGGATCTCTACAGAGACATGCAGACCTCCATGGTGCTATTTTTATCATGTAGTTCTAGGAGAAGTTTGGTCTCTCTAAGGATGTGAATCCAGTATCTTTGCCAGTGGTAAATTCCTGGAATTAAGGGGATTGACTGTAGTAAGCAGTGTAGCTTTGAAAGGCAGCTCTTAAAACTGTGTTCAAAAAAACCATGAGCAATATGCCACTGAGTATTTTTAGGCACACAAAATATAACTGCACATGCTGTTTTTTTATAAGGTTTTTATGCATATGAACAGCTGTGCTCTGTAACTTTGAAATAATCTTGGAGTTGAACTTTGGATCAAAATATATGATTGGTAATCAAACAAACACAAATTTTATGTTTTGTGCTTATTGAGTATTTAGTGGAGTGTAAGACATGGAAGGACAACTGTGGTCATTTAGTTTGACTTTTTGCACAATACAGGTCTCCCTACTATTGGAACAAAGTATATCTTTTAGGAGAACCATCCTCTTTTCACTTAGGTTTCCGTAGGAAAGATTGTATATTTCTTTGCAGATTCTGAGCCGTCTGCTGGATGGAAGCAGATTCCAGGAATTCAAGGCTGACTATGGAACAACACTAGTAACAGGATTTGGCCATGTGGAAGGGTAGGCTATAAGTTTTCACTATCAATATGCACGGACATATTTGTCTAAATTGCTTTCATACCATTATCAGGTTTTACAGTATTTCAGTAAAAATATTTATGGAGTTCTGAATCAGTCAAGAATTGGTGATAAACTTCTAGAAAGCCTGATCTTTTATCTCTGCGTTCTGGATTCATCATGTTTCGGGCTGATAGCAGCAGAGTGATTACAAATGAATGGCTTTCATGACTTTGTGAAATGATTTGTTTAGTCACGCAGGTCACTAGCTGGACAGGTGGAACTTTGAAGTCTCAGCAGATTCTTTAAGAAATAAGAAACAAAATCTTTACGTGTTCCTTTCCAAACTGAGTCGAAAGGTATCCCATCTCCCACATGATGGAGACGGAATAATACCCATAAAATAAAACCTTGTGTAGTTCAGACCAGACTGTACTACTAACACATTCATAAAGCATACAACGATCCAGCAAAATCTTTAATAAAAAAAAAAAAGTAGTAAAACGTATTTTAGAGACTCTTTTAGTTGAAAGTATAAACTTTTCAGCATGACCATTATGTTGTATGTTACAGGAAGTAGAGAGCATCCTGAGTTCTGGCACCTTGTTCGTTGTCTTGCAGTATGAACTGTGGCAGGTCATCTCTAACCTTACCTGCCTTCTGAGTGTTCATCCATGTTAATACTTCAATGCTTTAAATATTGGGAGTGCTGTAAGACTTGTTTGTTAGGTATAGGAGGTTCCTCGAATGAAATAATGTATGTAATTACATCCTTTTATGGTCTAGATTTCTGTAAAAGGGCAGATCTATGCATGTGTTTCCATCCATTTATATTTCCATCCTTCAGAACATTATGTGTTGTCTTTTCATAATTTCTGGGGAAAATGTTCATGTGTCTGTTTTGTAGGCACTTGGTGGGAGTAGTGGCTAACAACGGGGAGCTTACTCATGATGCTTCTCTCAAGGGTAGCCATTTCGTACAGCTGTGCAGTCACCGGAGCATTCCCATCCTCTTTTTCCAAAATACTGCTCCACATGCAGCAGAGCCAACAAGTGTCTCACAGGTATGACATTTTAGTTCGACATGCTTAATTTCAAGCAATTAGTTCTTGTTTTGCCTAACATTACTTTTTGAAAACTATTAATTATTAGGAAAATTAATTTTTGATCCTCTTTTGATGGTTAAATCAAGAAGCTTCATAATTACTTTGCTCTTAAATCTTCCCATGAGCATTCTCATTTTATTCTAATTTTAAGCAGGCCTGTATGCTTATCTAAAATGGTACTGTCCAGCTGGCAATGCAAGCTGTAAAACTTGGAATTCGTAGTGCTTTTTACATTGAAATACAGCCTGTTGGTTCTTCTCATACCGCTGTGCTCCACAGCAAATAAATATCTCTCTTTTCTAAAAATGAAGGCATTAAAGTACAGTATGTTTTGTCCTGGGCTTTGGAAACCCTCACAGTAAAACCTAGGGTAGATTCTCTGAGCAGAGACTATTTCTGCAGCTCTGTTCCTCCCAACAGTCACCACCACTTAAGACAAAGCCTGGCATAATTCTGTTGTCTGAGCTTTGCTAATGCCTGAGAGAGCTACAGTTGCTCTGTATCATAGGTTTCTGCACACTGGTTATAATTGTTTTGCTGATTTACATTGTAAAATAAGTGGTATAATGGGCTATAGTACTTGATTTATTGATGCTGTCTTACTGCTTTGGAAGAAATGATTATATAGAATTGTAAAGAAATAAATGTTTTAGAAATAGTTGTAAGTTTGGTGAGAGTGGAAGGAATCTAGAAGAAAGACTTTGCAGAACTAAAATCTTTATTTTCATTTCAGGCAGAGGCTCACTCCAACAGATTAAAAGCCCAGGCCTCCATGATGGCTGCTGTTGCTTGTGCTGCTGTTCCCAAAATAACCATAGTAATTGGCGGCTGTTATGGGAGCGAAAGTTATGTTATGGTATGGGTATCATAAAGGTTAATAGGTTTGGTAATAGACTTTAGACTGCCAAGCTTTCATGGCGCATTCATTTTTAAAACATTGTCAGCTGTTGGTACAGACATTTAGCTTGATTCATTACTTTAACTAATTTTAAAGTAAGCAATGCATCACAAGATGTGATTACACAAAATTTGGTCTGCAGCTAACCTAGAGTGAGTTCTAAAAAACAGGTTGGCTGAAAACATCCCTACAGAGTATCCGACCCTGCGTTTTGCTCAGCACATGCTAGTTTTCGATGACCAGGGACCACATTTTTTCCAGTTGTGTTACTATGGGTGCTGCTTATGCTGCTAGTAAGTGTAGTAGGGCTCTTTGCTTGCGTAGAATTAAACATGATGAAATAATAAAATACCAATACTGAAGGCAGTGGTGATTGTGGCTACTGCAGGGGATCTGTACTGATACGGGAGCTGTAGCTGTAATGGTGAGGGATCTGTATCATTAATGCTTTACAAATTAAACTGTTACATTGTGTCTTGAACTTTATTGTAGCATCCTATGGCCTTTTTTTGTGATTAAATTCAGTGAGTTTATACTGACCAGTTTGTTTTGTTTTGTTTTTTTTTGGTAGTGTGGGAGATCGTTCAGTCCAAACTTCCTGTTCTTGTGGCCTAATGCAAGAGTTGCTCTTGTGGATTCAAGACATTTCTCCACAGTCCCACAAGCTGGGGACAGTGATTGTACAGATGAATCAGAGCTAAAACATCTGAAACAAAAGTAAGGACATTAAATAACAAAACCCTGCAGTTATGCTGAGATTTAATCAGTTACAATACCTAATTGTGTTCATATTACACATCCCAAACAACTGAAGCAAACCTGAATCTACTGAAAAATATTTTAAAATTCCATGTAATTCCATGTCTACTCTTAGGATCTTCTCAAGGAAATGCAAATTTTTGGCTTAAAAAAACTGAAACCACACAACCCAAAATCAAGATACTCTTCTGTATATTAACTGATGGTGATCTTCCGAATACAGAAGATCGTCTGTACTGTGAAATGACTGAAATACAGAGCGATCGGATCTGTTATGTATTTGCTGGATCCTAATTAATTTTAACAGTAATACCACACATTCACTTGAAATTGAAAGATAAGCCTTTTTCACCTATGGCTTCATTTTACTGGCCTGATACTTTTTTGGTTAAGTTCTTGTGCTTTTAAGCTTGTTTAATACTCTCTCTTCTCCAGGATAGAGGAAGAAAGCAGTGCATTTTATTCTTCTGCCAGACTCTGGGATGATGGTGTAATTCTGCCTCAAAATACTAGAAAGGTAGGTTAGCTTTGTTCTTTTCCCCTTGTATGTTCTTTATAGTACATCTTTATCTTCAGATCTCATCTTATGGTGAATGTGTAAACTTACGATTCACTCAAGGTCAGCTAGCATGCTGATTCTCAGAACCAGGTCTCCGAGTTCTTACTCCATTTTCCTTGGTATTAACTTTGCAGTTCTCATCTTTTCTCTACACCATTAGTCTATCCAAAAAGTTTCTGCTGAACTCTGTTTGCATTCTGGTTACTTTAGCATTTCCTTACTGAACCTCTTAATTGACTTTCCCATTTGATTCGGTATCCTGATCCTTTTTTTTTTGGTCTTGCATAATGACCCATATCTTTACTCTTAAGCCCTGGCTCTTCACTACTCGCATTGCTTTCATTCTTTTGTCCTAGGATGTTTCATTTTGCTGATTTTCCTGCTGTAATTGCTTCTCACATTTGGGATGTGCTCACCCTTGCTCCCACTTTTTTCTTTTAAGTTGGTAGACATCTACTCCATTAAATTCTTTCCAAAAGACACCACCTTTGTTCTTCCATTTTGCCTTGTCACGTTGTTTATTAGCAATACTTACTGTTCTTTGCACTTCTGAAGGTTTTTTTTTTTTTTTACCTTAAAGATCACAAATATATCCTGCTATCAGTTAATACTTCTAAATAGGGTACATATTTACGGTGCTACATATATGTTAAATATTTTCTATGGAGTTGATGGGAACTTTGATAATGGGAGAGCACTGAGAAATATTTTCTAGTACTAGAACTGATAGTTCCTAGAGAGAGGCAGTCTACCTGTGAAAAGAAAGTAATGTGACAGTTGAAATGAATCATTATCACTCTCTTCAGGTAATTTTTGCCAGCATACCACAATACATGGTCACATACTTAGCTTTTTTTTTTCCTGTTTTACACTACTGTTTTGCTATTTTAGCCCCCTTCTTGCTAATAGATGGAATTTATGTTTATCTTTGTCTGAACTGACAGCATGTGCTCATGCTTAATATGCCTTTAAAAAAAAAATTAGCTTTCTCAAGACAATGCATGGCACTCTAGTAGCAGTCAATATATGCACAGTAAAATTAGGAAAATCCTTATCCTGACTCAATTTCCAGCAAGATATGCCAAAGGTTTCAGCAAAGAAGACTATTATATGTATCATATAATAAAAGTTAAAATTCCCCATTAAGATTTTGCTATTTTTAAGGAGCAAAGTATTTCTGTAGTTCTAAGTTCTGTATTTTCACTTACTGTTCTTACAGGGCATCAAGAAATATGACTTCTTAGAAAAAGGTGGACACATAAGCAGAAGAGCAGGATATTCTGATAATTTTTCATACGTTATTGGAAATATTAGGAGTATAGTTATGTAATAACTGAAATAGATAATCAAATAATATGTTTTGATTGAAGATTTACAATGAAGTAGCTTTCCAGTGTTCCATAAGTAATTCTCTTGTAACCATTGTGACTTTGAGATGGTTTAGTGGCCTGTGTGCAACACATCTACTCTAGGATCCTGCAGACATTTTTTCCTTTACATTTCCCCTGCCCCAGCGATAGATTACACTGACATCTATTTCTCCTAACTGTACAGCCAACAATTGTTCATTTTATATGTTTGTTGTTTTGCAAAAAGAACAAATGCATTATTGAATGACTGCATAACTAATAAATTTTACTAATTTTTTTGTTTCAGAGGCCCATTACTTATATTGTTTTTTGTTTTTTAATCAGGTAATTGCACAGTGCTTACAAATTATAGAACAGCAGAAGTACCAGGTCATACCTCCATGTCAGCATCCTGTCATCAGAATGTAACTGCAGCCATTTTCAAGTAATCACCCTTTAAAATTAGCACCATGTATTAGAAAGCTTTAATGTAAATGATTTTCTAATTCTTTGATACCATTAATAAAAATGTTAAACCATTGCTAACAAACAGTCCTGGATTTCCAATCTGTTTACAATGAGTTTGTATTTTGAACCATAGTCCGTTACTACATTAATTGAAAATTTATTTTGTGGAAAGGAGGGATTAAGTTGCGATTCTGTATCACTCAAATGAAGCAAATTCATCCTAAGCCATAACAACTGCTTGATTTTTTTTTCCATATTAGTGTTAAGACTATGCAGAACTCAAACTGCACTTTGACAAACAAAATGGAAGAGAAGACGCACAAGCATTACTCTGTCTAGTTTTCAGGTGGGTAAGCTTTAGCAAAGGACAGATCTCTGCCTGCCATGCAGCCTTGGGCCTGGTGCTAGTTCAGATTTCCAAAGCGGCTATGGAAGGGCTCCACTCAGCTTGCTCTGAGGACACTAATGCAGTGACCAGGAGGCGAGTTCAATCCAGAATGTTTCTATAGGATAAAAATTACCTCTTCTCAAAACATACAGCAGAAAGAGCACACAGATTGTTCTTACATAATGCTACCATGCCTACAGGTACTGAGTTTACACTGTGCTTTTTTCATGCATCTTTCCCTATGCTGAAGCTGCAACGTTTAATTTTGTAAAAGAAAGCTTGTGTTATTTTAACTATATAGTTATTAGTGCTGTACATTTTGAAATTATGCCACAGAGTACATTTGAAAAATAGCTGGATAAGTATTTTGAAGAATCATCAACAAAACCAAAATGCTCAGTCTTAATTAAGTAGCCATACAAATAAGTGAGCTAAATTCCTTCAATGTCACTTTTTGCATGCTTGCAAATGGTAACTGCACCTTTTCAAAGCTGGAAGAAACCTGGTGTGACATGTTGCGGGCAGCAGTCATGCTCTTTTGAAGAGTCCATGGAAAGTCACGGGGATGTTCACCTCCACTTCAGCCCTGGCAACTTCGCTCATGTCTTTGGCGTTCAGGATCAGGAGGTAGGCGGGCTTCGGCCCTGTGCCGGGGCTGATCACGATGCTCAGCACGACCCCTAGCAGGTGAGGAAAAACAACCAGTCTGCGGAGCCAGGGTTTTTCCTGGCTTCACACAATCCTCTTCAGAGATGAGGAATTCAGGGAATAAGTAGACACCCTTTCAAACCTAGTGCTGCCACTCACCTTCAAAAACAGGTACAGGGCTGGGGATGTATGAAGAAATGTGTACAGTGCTTGGCATGAATACAACTACGTGTCCTCCAGCAACAAAGCCAGAATTCACCCCACCCCTACACAGGGAGGAGGGGGTTAAGAATAAAATGTTTGGCTTATGGCAGGTTTAATTTTACAAAGCTTGGCCATCTGGAATTCTTTAAGTATTGTAATTCCTGATGGAAAAAGGCTAGGAAGTGGGGACAACAGATGATCTAAACAAAGTTTTTTCTTCACCCCTTCCGTCCCCCCGATGTTCTCCTCAGAAACTTGCCAACAGTGTCAGAATAAGCCACATCTCACCCAGGAGCTGTCTGCAGGTCCCCTGGCTCCTGCATGCCCCTGGTACAGCTCCAGAGGCTAGTCTTGCCAACAACACGCCTGGGGCCAGGAGACACAAACTTTTCAAATAACTGTGCAACTGACAGACCAAAATCAGTTATTACCATCATCTTCCTCCAGGGCATCTGGATGTGAAACGAAGATTGGCTCTGATGGGTATGAATCTGGCTCCTGCCACACCCAGGTCTCCTTTGTTTTAACATTCAGCTTACAAAGCTAAGGGTGGAAAAATGAGAACCACATCTCAGAAATATCCTTTCTTGTCCTTAAACCAAAAGCTCATCAAAAAGATGCGCCTCACCCATTTGCTGATAGTTACCCTGTCTGGAACAAAGTGATTCAGTCCAAGGCCATATGTATATGTGTATGGTTTCCCACCGTATTTCTTGTAATTGATCTGTGGAAATTCAAAGGCTGCAAAGATAGGTACATATGCATGAGGATTAGCAGGACATGGATGGCTGACGGTACTTGCGTTGCCCCTGGCTGTGACTCGGAGCTGTTATCTTACCGTGGCGCGGCCCTGAGAAAATAACTTCTGGCTCCAGCCAGATGGTCTCATCGCTGCGCAAGGTTGCTGTGGCTGTCGTGTAGGGCAGGGTGACCAGGTTCTTGCCTGTGTCAGCCTGGGACAAAGAAAAATACCCAAGAGAAATGGAGAAATGTTTCTGAGTGTACTTTTACAGAAGTTAGCAATATGCAGCGGAGCCTCATGAAACTGCATGAAGCTGGAAATGGCCGATTCTTCCATTTTTTTAATTAGCTTTTAGTATAATAAGAATGCCTCTCTATCAGGGTAAACATCCTGTAATTCAGCCTTCATTGTGCTTACAGGTGAACACATACGTAATTTTTTTCTCCTTCACTGAGATTCAGAGGTTTGTTGTGTGCTGCACACTTTGCTTGATCAACAGCACAAGATGGGGCACGTGTGGGCAGGAGGGTGGGCAGTGAGAAGTGTAGGCACAAGAAAGCCCAGCACCAGCTCGGACAAGGCTTGCCCAGCAAGGAGGAGCAGGAGGACCACAACCAGGGTAGCTGGAAATCACAGCAATTGCAAGCTAGAGCGCTTTGCACCAGGCTGGCTGCATGTTGGACCTCACACCGCGAGTTGGGGCTGGGTTTAAGCCCGCATGCCCTGGCTGCTGCTGCTCCCATCTCCGTTCCCTGGCCAAGCCCCAGCACAAGCAGCTGTGGTGCAGCTCCAGCCAGCAGCACCTGCTGTGGTTCACTGCTGCCCCGTGGTCTCCGATTCAAAAAGCAACATGCAGGAAATTGAATGGAATAATGTTTTCAGCTCTGGGAAATAAAAAGTTTCTGGGAAGACCCTTGCTTTAAGGGTATTTTTCCCTCCCATTAGAAGGTTTGATCTGGATTAAATGCAACCAGGCGGAGCACTAGGAGTACTCGGCCACAAAGTGCAGGAGGCGGAGCGGGTACCTTGTCGATGCTGAGGGGCAGCACGTATCTGCGGGCTTCGGGCTGCGGCGCCTTTTCCGCCTGCCTCTTCACTTCATCCCAGTTCGCTCGCAGATTGGCTAAATAGAGGTAATTGTAAACGAATTCAAACCTGCACAAAAATGGGATCAGAGACAGCAAACAAAGAAGTCATTTGCAAGTGAGGAGTTTCGAAGCAGCAGTTTTTTCCCTAAAACCCAGTCGGTAACACGGGGACCGTTCCAGCCCCTTGGCTGGAGCGAGCCGGGTGCCCGCAGCCCCAGCAGCACCCAGCACCCGCTGGTTCTCAGCGCCCGCTCCCAGCGGCCGGGACAAGCCCAGCTCATGGTGTCCCGGCCATGCAGCCACCGGCACACTGGGGGTCACCTCCTCAGGGCCACGTTTCCCTCTGTGTTTACACAAAAAGCACTGTTCAAACCCAAACCAGACTCTGCTGACTGCAGCCCCAGAAGCTGAAATAGCATCAGCCCTTCAGTAGTCACATGGAGATTAAAGATGAAGGCAAAAGAGGGCTCGGAACATGAGTTTGAAACCGGCCCTCCACACCGCAGGGGAATTTCCACGCTGTACAGTCGATGGATCGCCACGAGGAGTATTTAGAGAGGCTGAAAGAATCGGCCTGAGCGCCGGGAGGTGATTCCCACGCAGCACCAGGATGCACGGCCGTGCCTGCGGGCCCTGGGGCTGGTGGTGCTGGCTGCGGTCCTCAGCCACCTCCGGACAGCAGCGCTGACACTCACCCCTTCCAGGTGCAGAGATCAACGATGAGAAAGCCGTTGTCTTCGTAGGTGTTAATGTGATGGAAGAGGTTGAAGGCCGAGGTGCGGTACTTGATGTTGAGGAGCCGTCCTTTTTTTTTCTCCGCCACGTGAAGCCAGACCTGGAAGACAGGCAGCAGTCTGGTTTTGCTCACAGGTAAGCAGGACACGGGAGACCTCTGGTCCAAGGGCTGGCACAGCCTGCGAGGACCCACCGCTTACCCCCATGGTCTCGTTGGACTCGAAGCAGTCCATGTAGTTGGCTCCCCAGAGGCTCCAGGAGGAGAGGAACTTGAGCAGGTTGATTTTCACCGGGGTTTCAACAAACACTATGTAGTTCGGGGTCAGTCCGAAGCTGTTCGGAAACACACGGGGAGCACATTAAGCTCACGGAGCATGAGCACGGTGCAGGAACACGGGCTATAGCACGCAGAGCAGAGCTTAAACTTAGAGGAATATAAACATCCCAATTTCGGTACCTCCCCTAATTTTAGTTGCCGATTACATGCAAGAACAAGCCCCGTGTGCCGCTTCTATAGAGCACACAACCCCAGCAAGGTGGCACAAGCATGCCTGTACCTTCCTGTATCGGCATCGCTAAAAGCGGACCCTGTCAGTAAACGCTCATTTGCCAAAGCAGCCGCGTGCAGCAAGGAACCAAATCTCCCTCTTCTGTCAGCGGATCTACGTCGTCAGCCCACTGAACCAGGGAGAATTTACCTGTGAACGTAAGAGGGCTTAAATCTGTCGCTGCAAGGAAACTGCACCACCACCTCCGACTTGTCCATCGGGTCTTCCTTGTCTGTAACAGGACAGTCGGACAGTTACGGGAGAAGTTTCATCCACACCTACTTTGGCTGCATTAATACTGTTTGCCCAGCAAAGTTTCTGCCTTTAATACAAAGGAAGATTGTGATCTAGAGGCCACATAAATAATTGTTTTAAAGATAACATTTCTGTTACTTACCAAAAAAAAAAAGAAGCGATGACAAAACTCATTTGAAGAATGAAAAGTGATTTGTAGGACAAGATTTCTGCAAGCTCACTTGCAGGTGCATTTAACTGACCTGCCTGGAGGGGAGGAATCCGTATGATATTGTAGGCAAGCGAAAAATTTTTTCCAAAGCAATTGCCGATGTTGTAAACGGTCCCGTCGTTCTCGACGTGGGGATGAGCCGTCGCCCCATTGACGGAGACGTATTTACAGAGATCCACCTGGAGGGCAAGATGCCGAAAGTCGCGGGCGAGGAGGCGGCATCACCCGCTCTGCCAGGTGAGCGAGCGCCTTCTCGCCTTGTGCACACAAAGTTCTCTCAGCCCAAATCACCTTGTGACAGGCAAAGCCAAGCAACCCGAGATGCTGGAAGGGAGGTCTGGGGTCCCGGGGTCCAGCAGGCAAGGCTCCGCAGGCCGGGCATTGGCCACGAGGCCAGGAGCAGCGCGGCAGCACGTGCTCGGCGCCATGCGGGCAGCCCGTGGCGCGGCTCCAGCCTGCAGACCCGAGCCTGAGCTTGGGAGCACGGACCACAGTCCTCCCATAGCCTCCAAATTAAATGCTTCCTTTGGAATTGTACTCCCCCACGGATTAGAAGCTGAGCACGAAGACTGACCTGCTTAATTGTCTCTAAGGTATCCGGGTTAATTTTGGTTATAAAGTTGGTCTCCGTACAGGCATAGTAGTCCTCGCCGACGGGGTAGACGTTAACGAGGGCGTTGTCAGTGACCTCCACGCCCTTGAAGTAGGAAAAGAACCTGAGCAAGGAAGGCAGCGGGAGGTCAGTGGCTCTGCAGGGGGCAGCCCCACAGCACAAGGCTGCAGCGTCCCCTCGGTACCTAGAGAAAATGTTCTTGCACGGATCCGGGTAGGCATAGGTGCCGAATTCCGTTATCACGATCCTTTTCTCCGTCATCGCTCTCACGTAGGCATCGGTCCTAACGAACCTGGAGAGGGTGAGGGTACGGTGTGGTACAGGCATAGTCGTACAAGCACAGCAGGCTACGCAATTAAAATAAACACAGATACTCTAGCGGTGAGCCCCGCACAGCCCGGCCTCGGCCACCCCAGCCGTGACGCAGCGTGCGGGGTCCCCCCCTGCCCCGTCCTCCCTGCCGGCAGCTGCAGCCAGCCAGAAAGGCGCGTTCCCTGCTGCCGGGTGCCTGATGGCCCAGAGCTCAGCAGAAAAGTGATCTGTGGGAAAAGTTGCATTTCTGCTAAGTATGAGCAAGACTTGGTTATTTCAGCGGGTTTTGGTGATCTCGCTGTCGGAGCTCCTCCAAAAACTGCCCGCGCCCGCAATGAACGGTGCCTGCCCGCGCGGGACTGCAACGAGCCAATGCCAGGTTCTTCCGCGGCAGCGTCCCCGTACCTGCGGTGGTAGGTGACGTGCCCCTCCTTGAAGTCAAACTTGTGCAGCAGCGCCTGGCCGTCAAACAGGTGGTAGAAGGGCTCTGCCCCGACCTCAAACAAGCCGGGCCCGCAGCGAAGGAGGCTCCCCTTGAGCCAGGTGGGGATCCTGCCTGCGGGAGACCCAGGGTTGTAAGTGCTGGGGCTGGCGCCACTCAGACCAAATCATTTTTGTTGTATCAACAAAACAAAACAACCTTCAAACTATTTTATCTACCTTATTTTTATCCTATGTTTATTAAACTTTTTTTTTTCTCTTTAAGAAAAGATCACGCATGCTTACGAGCCCTTTGGACTGTTTTCTTCTTCCTCTCTAGAGCCACAAGGCAAGGACAACGTCCAGAACTGAAATGCCCAAGGATCCCACATCCAACCTGTCCTTTGTCTCTCCCAGCTATGCCAGCCCTATCACGTCCTTCACCTCCAGCACACTCAGCCCTGTGCCCCAGGACCCATAAAGCCCCTGACACCCGGGGAGCTGGTGGCCCAGGCGCTCCCGAGAACAAAACCGGGCTCCCGAGAGCGCGAGAGGGGGCGGGCGAGGGCGCACAAACCTGCGACGTGGGCGGTTACCGGCGAGGACAGCTCCTCCACCGTCTCAAAGAGCTTCTTGTACCCTCCCGCGGGATGCTCCACTCTGGAAGGGTCAGGAGAGCCGGGTGAGCGCGGCTCTGGGGCAGCTCTGGCAGCCCCCCAGTGCCAGCGGTTTTGATCTCGGGTGGACAAATCTGCGGCTTGCGGGTAACTGGCGAGCTCGGCAGGGAGAAGCAGCAGCCTGCGTGGGAAGGAAGGCGCCAGGGGCCAAGAGGCCGCGGCCACAGCTGCAGAGGGGCCAGATCCAGTGTCTGGGTGCACAGAGGGGGGAAGAAACACCAACGGGACAGCGAGCGCCTCATCCCCTGCCAACCGGTCCGTGACAGGCCCAGGGGACAAACTGGGGATGTGGTGAATTGTCAGTGAGCAGGGCACCTTTTCAGAATCAAAAATCCATCTTGTGTCTCCCAGGTCTTGGATAAGCATTTTTTTTTCCCCTTTTTTTCTTTCATAAGCAAAGTGCTTTGAGGACACACCTGAGCATCATTTGCTAAATTCTGATCCACTGCAAAGCACACAGAGACACGGCAGATGCAGGCTGTGCCTGCCCCACGGGAGCACGGCCCGTCTCCTGGTACCCGGGGGCAGCTGACCCCCCCACTGTGCATGGGGCGTCACGGCACCAGCGCCTGCGTGGACCCTCACCCCTTGCCCAGCTGAGCCCCCCCAGGGACCTCTGGGCACAGCTGCATGTGGGCACTGCTCCCATATAGAAATGCTGCAGGGATACTCACGGGCTGTACATCCTCCCCCTAGTGAAGGACGCGAGGCTCCCGAGGCCGGGGCTACGTGCTGGGATTTATGCGAGTGCTAAGTCCTGCTGGAGGGAGCCCCGGGAAGCACCCGCAGCCAATGGGCTCACCGCTGCAAACAGAAGTGGCTTTCACCACCAAAATCCTCCCGATGCTTTGCGAGGTTTTGTCTTGCCCTTCACACAAAAAGGGTCTTTGAATGTTTTTCAGAGACCTAAATTCTTCCCAAGCAGAAGCGATTACAAAGAAACAAACAAAGAAAGAGGGAGGAGGATGCAGAGCCGCTGGAGTGGGCTGGGACATGGACCGGCCGCTGGGCACGGCCTCGGCCCTCCCCTGCGGTGACCCGACGGTGCCTGCGTCCCGGGGAAGGGTCCTGGGGAAGGGTCCCAGCCGCAGCCACTCCTTCCTGTGCCACCGTCCCCCTCCCGCACCACAGCACAGCGTTGTCAAAGGTCACCCCTCCTGCTGCCCCTGCGCGCCAGCCATCGCCTTTCTCCTCCATCCTGGGCTTCTGTGCAAGTTTGCTCTCCCAGTGTCCAGACGCTGGTACAAGAAGGGCAGCAGCAAGGCGCTGCCTGTCCCCTGCCCCAACATGCTCCTTGGGAAGAGTGGAGATTTTTTTTCCCCCCATTAGAAATTGCTGTCTGCCCCAGACTAAAACTTTACAGGGAGCAGTAAATATTTTTTCTTTTCTCTAGAATTTAAAAACCACATCAATTTTGCTATGTTTTTTCTACATGAGAGGTTTTGATTTTCCTCTTCTGAAATAAATTCAGGAACCAAGTTAGGTTCCTGTGCCTAAATTGAAGGTTGCTGATTATAATACGTCACAGTTATAGATAAAGCAAGCATGTAAAAAGACCACTGATAATTCAAGATTTCTCCCTGAAAGTGCTGTGTTTGCGAAGGTTTGACCATTGGCAGAACAACTACCTGAGAAAATGTGCAATACTGCCGTAATAGTTCACATAAATCATGTCCCAGCAGCAGCCACAGCATGGCTCTTGTAAAGGGACCAAGACTTTCGCTTGGGGCTTTTTGTCTCGCTCTGCCCTAGCACCGTGTCAGTGGTAAACAAGACGAGTACAAAACTCCTTTGACAACTGCTTATTCAAAGACAAAAATGCCTGGGTGCCGAGTAGTGAGATTTTAGGAGGTGAGGCTTAGCTCACGTAGCCACCCGCTGTGTTCATCATTCCCAAATCCACCACAAAGCTCGCAGGGAAACGCCCAACAGGCTTCAAAGCACCACCAGGACACGGCCGCTGCTCGCGTTTGGCTGCACGGAGATTCAGGACGTGTCCGGCCGTGCCAACTTCCTTCCCCACGGCTCGTGCCCTGGGGCAGCCAGGCCCCGGTGAGCAGCACCAGCAGGCCAGGCTGGAGCAACCTGCAGTGTGCCCCGGGTCCCCCTGCCCCAGGTGGGCAGAGCCCAGCGGCTCCCGAGGGACTCCGCAGGGACTGACGCGTGTGCCCACGCATTTTCCCCGGGCATGCGTGGGCAACCTGAGGGTGCTTTAAGAAGCCACCTCCGCTAACAGTAGACATTTATGGAAACAATGGTGTGGTAAAGTCATTTCAAAGATTAACGAGATAGAAAGATCACTGCTCTCCCTCGCGCTGGTAGCCCACGGTATGGGACGAAGGCATTTCATAACGCCACGTAGCCTCAGGTGCTCCTCCAGGCCACCAGAACTGGGGCTCCAGTGGTCAAAAGTACGCAAAATGAGAAAATCAGACACCAAGGAGCCTCTGTGCCAGACCTGCAGCTGCACAGGTTAAGGGGAAGGTTGGCTTCCTGCCGGTGCGGGGGTTTGTTCCCCTTCGAGATAGAGTAATTCCTTCAGGATCGAGGCTTCAGTTAGGGCTTCTCGCTGAAGAACAAGAAAGATACTGAGTGGGGCCTCCATGAGATCTCTGACCGAGGCCTCCCGCCACCCCCTCACATTGAGGGACCTTAATTACACGGGAATTTCTCTGTGGAAGCATCCTAGGAATAAGTACATTCAATATAAACTCAAGTGCTAGTTTGAGGGCTCTTAGCAGCGGGAATAACGCTGAGATCTTTAATTAACCCCAGCGGGGCTCCTAACAGTGTCCTCATCCTTGATGTCATGAAAATCCCCCGTTTCCATGGTGACAGCATCCACCCAGGTGAAACCCCCCTCCTCGGCACCCCCCAGCAGCCCCGCGCTGCCAGAACTGCTGTCCCAGTGGCACCAGCAGGGACAAGGACGGCCACCAGCAGCAGCAGCCCCACAGCTCCCCTCTCTGCCCTCTCGCCCTTGCTGGAACAACGTCCTCCTGCCAGGAGCAGCAAGCCAGAGCCGCTGCTCATGTATGGCTTCTGTCTTGATGCTTTAGACCGGTAGGGGAAGATAAAACTCCCGGAGCCCTCTGCTACGACCTTTGGTGCTCTAGAGCCCGGAGGTGGTCAGGTCTCACCATGGCCCTGAGTAACCTGATTCAATTCCAAGCCACTAAGTGACCTTTGAAGTTCCCTTCCCCCTGAAATGCGCTGCCCCCCACCTCAAAAATATTAATTTTGCCACTTTTATCAGTCTGCTGCCCACATACAGTTAAATTTGGAGTACACAGCTGGGTCATGGCTCGATGCTGAGATTAGCCATTAGTATTTTATTCACGTAACTTCCTGGCTACTTCGTGCCTGGCGCTTTCTGGGGCTCACCAGGTCTCACTGCTCATCAGCCAGTACTAGACCAGGCAACTTTTCTAATTTGACATTAACACCAAAACCAGCACATATCCTAGCAACATATTATAAAATTGTTCTTCCCTTTAAGTAACACAACCAAGATGTTGTCATCAGCACTAATTAGCAAAAAAAAAAAGGTGCTGCTAAGTACAAGTAACACCATCTCTTCCTGCCTTTTACACAGAAAAAGGCGAAAACAAATTCATTTACCTCTGATTGGCAGCAGACCAGGTGCTATTACAGATGGCAGTCACAAGTAGCTCCGAAACACTTCAGGGTTTTGCATCTGTTTAAGCACACTGGTAAGTGCATTTTCAAAACCAAAATAACCTAGCATGGCAGCGCACCTAGATCAGCCACATGCCGAGTGAGCAGTTCCCGATTTGCCCACATGAAGACCGTATTTATGAGAGCTAACCAGTGTTGGAAGTTGCATTTCAGCTGAACATGTTTTTCAAATAAATGTAGTCCATTTCAAGTGAACCAAAACACTCAAACCAAATTAAGGGCATAAAAAAAGACTAAACAAGTGTATATGAGCTTAATTCTTGCATGAAAAAAGTTGAAAAGCCACAGTGTGTACACACACACTCTTTCAATAAGTGGGAGACTGGAATCTGAGAACCAGCCTCTAAGCCCTTTGCTCACTGCACCCCGCTGTCTCAGAGCAAAGGGGAACAAATTCCAGGAAAATCTTTGCTTAGATCCCCAGTGCAGAATCCTCATTAGCACCACATATGTTATTACAGTCCACACTGAATCACTTTTTCCTTTTGAGTCAATGCAAGACAGCTATGAATCCTTCCTAGTGTCAGTTTTCAGAACAAAACTGTACTCTAACCAACAGATAATCCTCTTACACCCCATTGTATGCAGCTGATAGCTTATAGGCAATTGGGAATTCACATCTGATGAGCTGCTCCCCATGCAGAATGATAGGTTTTGCAGTATGAAACAAATGAAAAAAATTAAAAGTTTGCAGTAAAATTTCTCACTTGAGGAAATGATGGTTAAGAAAGGTTTAGATTAAATTTGCATCTGTTATTCATTTGGAATGCCCCATCGCTGGTCAGTTTGTCTATTCAAGTTTTTGTTAAGTTTCTGTCAAAACCTCAGAAGGGAACATTAAATAATATGGATCAAGAACTCTGAATAATGAGGGCAGCCAGCTGAAAGCTAAATCCTAAGAAATGTGAGCTTCTCGCCTAAGCAGTTGCTTAACTGGAACACACACACAAAAAAAAAAATAATAAAGCATTTATGCAACACCTAATAGGCTGAAAATAAGTAGAAGCAAGTTTAGGCAGGTACTGGATTTTTAGAAGTTGTCCGCAGGCACTACAAACAATGAACATCCATCACCTGCTATGCGAGTGTAAAGTTATCTACAGAACATGAAAGTACTTACTAATGTTGGCTAAAACTGTGCTTACCTTGGTTTGTCATTTACAAAGCCTTCCTCATAAAGAACAACATTTATTGCAGAAGGTGTATCATGCCAGATGTACTCCAGTTACCAGAAAGTAACCTGCACACCTCTGATATATTACATCAATCTCTTCAGACAGGAAGAATAAAAATCCACAAACCAAAGGCTGTGAGAGAAAAGTGTTAGCAAACACCTTTTTAGTTTCAACTTAAGGTATACAGGAACAAAATAGGATGCAAAATTATAACCTTAATTATCGTAGGACAAATTTCAGGTAGTAAAATGAAACAAGATGAGGATAATGAGACCTTTTATTCTAAACGATTTATTCCAACTTCTAAAGTAATAACTTTTTTTCCCCATTTTGGTCAGTTTTTCCCCATCTTAAAAAGCAGAGCAAAACCAAACAAAACAGCTTTTTGGAAAGGCTCAGCATTGTGTAGATAAGTAACATTACATTAACACAATTCTGTTATGGAGCATCCCCATGAAATGCAAAAAATAAAAAAAATCCAGGTAGAGACAAGTAGTTGAGATTTGCTTTCATTTTAATTTTTACGATTGGTTTTATGACAATGACTGTAAGAATCTGCATGTGCAAGTACAAAAGCAATTCAGTTCGTCTTTGGAATGAAGAGACAAAAAAGCATATTGGATATGCCCACATCGCACAGCTCACAGCTCTGTCAGATAACCGAACAAGGCAGCCAACAACTGAGTATGTCGCACAAGGGAAAAGCACTCACTGAAATATCCGACTCCATGAAGCACAAAATTGCTTAATAAAACAAACCAAAAACGTTAAAGTGAAAACAAAGATGGACTTCAAATGTATCATCTTATACAGTCCAACACTTGCAGAGCACCCCTTCCATTTTTCTGCAAATACAGCCAAAATAAGCAAATAGTTTAAGATATATCTAGAAGCAATAATGTGAAGTGTAAAACAGACACGTTCCTTGTAAAATGCAGAATGGTTTCAAGGTATGGCACATCAGTGATTGTGGTTTGAACTTAAGGAAGCCTTCATCTGAAGGCCCCAGTGAAAGAAAGCAGTGTTATGCAGTGCTAAGTCCACCCAAATAACAGCTTCGGTTATGTGTGGGACAGGACACAGCATGGACTGTGGGCCTCAAAACCAAGTGATCAGACAAACCGGAAAATTTCAAGCTCAGCAACATGCAGACTTGACATTCAAGACCCTGAATTACATATGTATGGCTGACAGAAAACCCAGCACCACCAACACTTAACAGATACATGTTGTTCCTGACTAGTAAGGAATAGCTTTAGCATAGTATTGGAATGTGAAAAAACCCACTGGATATTAACAAGAATCTACATAAGTTATTTTACCTGGTGGGTTCGCTCCCTCCAGGAACCTTCAGCTACGCTATATAAAATTGAGAGTTCAATTGCATTACTTATCAACTCATCTGCCCACTTTCTAGCTGTCTGCAGATGCAGCTACACCATTACCAACGTTGCTTTTAAGGCCTGTTATCACATTCTCCTCTCCTCAGACAAGGTGATGAAAGCGTTACGGTTCAGACAGAGGCAGATCCATTAGTGCTCCTACTTGCAGAACATGTTCTATAAAAACCTTACAATGCACGTAACTTGCAACTATTCCAGCACGTAACGGTGATGTCTCCAGACTACAAGCAGCAATAGCCATAGGTCTCATTGTGGAGCTCATGCTTGGCATGTCAGCTGACGGTAGTTCCAGATCACATCTTTCCAAAATGACAATACTTTTTAATATAAATAACGTTTCACTGAAACCTTAAAGGTCCATAACTTTTCTATATTACACCATTTTTACCCTGTTAAGAGGAAAGGGATTTTTTCATTAAATTTTAAAATTCCCTTAATTGCCCTGGTTTTACCCACATGCTATCAGTGTCTGTTTGGGGATCAGACAAAAGAATTTCAGGCTCCTTTTTGATGGATATCACTATGGGGGAGAAAAAGCATCCACTTCTCTCCAAACCCAATACTGAACACCAAAATCATTCACTACTTGCCTCTCTAGTTTTTTTTTTTTTTCCTCCCCGAACCATATCTGACTAAATATTAAGTTGGGACCTCCTCTATGAAAACATTTTAAATTGTTCTCACAGAAATATTAATGCAGATCCACATTCTTGTGGGGGCAGTCTTGGTCCCATCAGAGCTAACTCCTAATTCTGGAAACAAAACAGGGAAATTTAGTGTATTATCACTATTTGTTGCCACATCACATATTTCTCAAACAAAATGACAGAAGTGATGGATGGCATCAGTACATCCAAAATAAGTACTGCAGGAAAATATCAAATATACCTAACACTTAATATAAATAAATATACAAAAATATGCAAATTTTACAGATGAGAGGAAAATAAGTATTTTAAGGAGTCAGATAATTTATTTATGGTGAATATCTGGCTCCCTAGGAAAGGACGAAACCAACTCTTAAATTAGTCCCAAGCTCAAAGAACATTGTTTTGTTTAAAGGCAAGTATTTTGAGAAAACAAGAAAGGCACTTATCCACACCAAACAAATGATTAAAAGTCTACACAAACTATAATTAATGGCACAAATTCCTGAACAGACATTAAAAAAGTTACAATATGCATATCATTAGTTTCCCATATGAAAACCATATATAAATTTGTTTGGTTATAATAACTTCATGCTTATTTTCACATTTATTCTACTGAGCACAATATACTGATTAATTTGTAAACAGGTAAATATTTCTTAGAAGTTATTCAAAAGTAACCTCCAGAAAAAAAGTTATTTTGGCACTTTTCAGCATAGTGTTCATGTAAACATTTCTTCCTTCTACATACACAACCACTATTAAATTTCCATAGCAAGCACCCCTTGGTAAGACATTCATTCACACACCCGTTCATTAAGTAAACATGCAGCTGAAATATGGTTAAATTAATATCTTAGGCTATGAAATTTTGGTTTTCTTAGGCTAAGCATAGGTTGTTTGATGGTAGGCTTGTTCTCAAACAGCATTGCTTCATTTTCTGTAGTTGGAAATCTGTTCTGGTAGATCAGAGGATATTCCTTCTGAAACTAGAAAACAAGCAGAAGAAAATTAAATTGGACTCCACTAAAAAAACAAAAGCCAACTGTGCAGGACTGGAGCATGAATCACCATGTACACACACGTATCAGCAGAAAGAGCAAGATGATCAGTGTTTAAAGTATCTCTGCTGTGACACCTGACCAAAGCTGCAGCCCTTTGTGCTTATAAGTTCACAGCTGATAAACAGTGAATCAGATGAAAGTTTTGGCACACACTTCATCTTCTGTTGAAATGAAAAAAGCTTCTAATCTCATTTTATTCCCAAGGATTTTTACCTGTTGACTGGAATAGTGCTATGAGCAAACACTATACTGTTCTGCCTCCAAACAGTAACTACCTGCCTTTATCTCCATTTGAAATGACAGTCTGCAGCTGCTCACGATGACATCGATCAGCTGAATAATAGTTAATGCAGCTTATCACTTACGTCACCATCCCTTTCATTCTGAAAGGTATGACCAGTTTTTACCCTCCAAGCAAGGCATGGCAGTCACCCACTTGAAGACACACTGTCAGCATTGGTATATATTCTGTTTATGCTTGGAAAGCTGTCTTTCAAGAATCACAGTGGTAAATGTGTTTCAACCAAATGGAAGTTAAGGTTCAGCAGATTTTTGAAGGCATTCTCTCAGGAAAGATAACTACTTGAACCAAGGGACTTCTTTTTCAGTTCCTGCAGATACACAACTAGACAAAAATATCTGGCTTTGGAGACACATTTTGTTCATATCACCTGTTTCTTATGTAAGGTCAAGTAGGAATCTTAAGTAGGATTCAACCTACAGAAAATTACATCATTTGTAACTTTTGGTGTTGATGCAAGTTGGATCTAACCCTCTAGGAAGTGGCATACATTTGCCTTTCCCCAATTCAAAGTATCAAAACTGTATAATCACTCCAAAGACTTGCGATTTACCATGCCACTAGTTATCCCAGCACAAATGGCAAGACTACAATAATATAGCTCCATGAATTTTAAAAATAAACTTTGCTAATATGCAGCCCCTCCAGTATAAACCACTTCTGGATATTGGTGGGAACTCACCAAAAATTTAAGTATGCACTTCAAGTTTTAAGATTAGAGTATATTAGTTATTTCCTTCCTCCCTGCTTCACCTGCTTGAAGTGCTGCTGTGCATCACTTCTTGCTGCTTGCTTACTCAGAAGTTTACGTTTTAATCAACTGTAATTAACTACTCTTCTTTACACGCAGGAAGTTTCAATGAACTTGAACAAAAAAGGCCAGTCTTCTGAAGTTTGGTCCTGTAAAAACGAAGCTTTCACAACACATATGAAAATCAGTGTTGCAGAAGTGAGGAGAAGGGGCATCAGAACAAACGTGCTTGCTTTGAAAAGCTGCTTTTCCAAATTTGAGTCACAAGACTTGCTTACAAGATTCTAGGACAAGTACAATACCATTCCATTGGTCAGAGACATTTGCCAAAGGTTTCCTTGAAAAGAAAAAACCTTCAGTAGTAAATCCTGCCAGTTGCTGCACTTTAGCTTAGTATTAGGCAACATGTTAGTAGGCCATAGAAGTGCCAGATAATCTTGAGCAATATACATGTTACAAAACAAAGCTAATTCCACAGGAAAGAATGTTTCAGAATTGTGAATAGGCATAGCTTGACCTCTTAAAAGAGAAAAACCCCACTACTTTTGACTCCTCTTCATTTTAAGCCTACCTATAGCATTTTAATGGTAGCTTACATAGCCAGTACAACACACTAGTTAATAGAAAGCATCTTAGAATAGTTTTACACTGTTTTTGAATCACTGTTTGAAGACCACTGTTGCCAGACAGTATCAAATGCTGTATTAGACACTGTCCATAAAATCCAATCAGATCATGCAATCAAAAAACATTAAACAGCAGATTTACTTCTCTTCTATAAAACAAGCATTTTTCTCTACAGTCTGTTCATGTCCTGTTCCAGTGTGTCATGACTGAGCTCCTTCCCTCACAAGAGTGTTTTCAGAAGTAATTATCCACCAAGTTTCTTACCTGTTTTAACTTTTTCTTTTTGTCTTTTACAGACAAGTTCTTATCTTTGATAATGTTCTCTAACAGCTCTGCCACTGCAGCTTGAGAGGTAGAAACCTTTTGTTCTTCAAACTCCTGAGGAGTTATTTGTTTGCAGTATGAATATGTTGGCAATATGGCACAAATTTCTTCCCTCGGATGTTTGCACTGAAATAAAAATTGAAGAAAGGGTCTACAGTCAAACGATTATGAACTATTCTGGTAAGAAGCTACCTTATTTAACATCCAAGTATATTAACTTAGCGATATCACAAGTTGCAAGGCATTATAAAATAGCTGATGTCTATAATTGCACTGCTAGCTTAATAGGAGTTCACATTCAAAATACTGTTATTTGCAGTTTTCCCAACCCACCACATAAGTAACAAATACTCTGCAGCTGGCAAAGGTACTTAAACTTCTATCATGCCACCAACCTGAGCCATCCTCAGGTATTCTATGTGATCTTGCACTGCAACCTGCAGATAAGTTGGTACTTTAAATATTTCTTGTTGATGGTCCATTAGAAATGAAACTAATCGTGTAGAAAGTAGCTCATCAAGATCAACTTCTTCTGCACAGCACAACACACATCGAGAAAAAGTCTGTATCATCTAGAAGAGTTTAGCAGATCATTAGTATGTGCAGTCAAGGTATTTGTCTTCCTTCCATTCTACACAGTGGCACAATGAATTCTCCAATACCAACTTTCATTGCAATCTCTCTTGTCCACACCAGCTGGTTAAGAGAGCAGGAAAACTGGTCATTTTTTTCCTCAACTGAAATAAAGTATCGTTCAGTACAAAAAAGTACAAATCTTAAAGTAATTTCTTTTAAGAATACATTTTAAAAATGTAATAAGTCTTCTGCTGTAGAAAAATGTACATATTCAATTAGCTGTCTTGAGCCAAGTGAAAAGATGACAGTCTTTGGAGTCAGCTTAACCAAGATCTAATGCACACCAACAACCAGTTTCAAAAAGTTTTTAAAAACAGTTTCACAGTTTTCATATTTCCAGATTTTAGCAGGCTTATTTTAAACCAGTATGTGCAGGTAACGTTGTTTAATCTTATTTGGCACAAATACTACAGAAGTCTTTAGTCACTCCAACAGAAGCTTAAATTGAGACCTAGAAGCTAGTCTTTAAACTCACTAGGCAGAAAACTTCCCTCTTCTTTGGAATGGTTTACATCCTAACTTTAAGTACACAAATATTTATCCCAAGAAAGGTTGTCCACAGACACTTTGCCAGCACCTTTTCAGCTTAAATGGCAGCTGGGTGAGAAATTGGACTGAATAATCATTTGCACTCTTAAATTATTTCCCTTCTCCTCCCAAAATAAACAAAAGCAACAACAATATTTGAAATATATTAGGATGGAGACAAAGTGCTTGCCTCAAGTCAGATTTTTTATAAGTGTTGTGGAGATGAAAAATCTGCCCATTAATCACTATTTAGTTACAATGAGCTGAGAACCTTCAGTCACAATTACTGCTAGCATTCTCAGCATTACTTCAGCAATATTTTTAGAACAATAGATCAACTGCAATCATGATTCTCTTACCAGAGAACGCGTGCCCATCGCATCGTGCAGTCGTGGCATATCAACATTTTCACTGATCCGAGAGATCATACGCATCAGGAGCTGAATCTTTCTACGATTTGGTGGTGGAAGCAACAAACAACATATCTGTAGCGCTTCAATAGCAACTCTTTCTAAATGAGGCTGAAGGAGATCTACAAGTTAATTGTAAATGCAGCTGTCATTAAGATTTGAACCAACTTTCAGGGTATTTTTTATTCAGTAAAATAATCCCACCCCCTAATGAAGACAATCTATGTTTCATAGCAATCAGCTATAACACTGCAGTCAATGTTACATAGCTTTTTTTTTTTGTGTGTGTGATCATCCTCAACTTGCTTCATTATGATAAACTGCTTGTACAATTAAGGCCATAACACAATTAAGAAATGACCCTTATGTTATTTCTGAAACTATTTCCAGAAAACACATTCCAAAGATTGTAAAAAGACATTTCAACAGGCAGGTCTGTGCAAATTCCTTTCCTCACTCTCAGTGAGTGTCTAGGTCAGAAGTACTGTCACTTACCTGGACAGGAAGGTTCGGACAAATCAACTTTGAGAAGCCAAAGATGCTACACGCTACTATTTGTTAGCAAAGGTATGAAAGGCTACCTTTAACCAGTACAACTTAGCAACCAGAACTTTTTTTTTTAAACCAGCAAGTTACATTATATAGATATCAAAAAAACTAGTAATAATGTCAAAGAAAGTAAGGAAGCAGAGATTAGTTAGTCAACACAATAAGCCAATACAACATGCTTTGGAAAGCCATCTTACTTTGCGTGCCAGTGAACATATAAGAGCGAGTGAAAGAATATTCTGAAAGTTCTATGGTACTTTTGCAGAGCCTCTTACTGACGGTGATGTCAGAAACCTCAGTCCTGATGTCCACTGAAGAAGCCACACCAGACGTATTTAGTTTTCTTTGCCCACAGAATTGAGACCTTGGCTTTACTGTGATTTCAGCAACTGGTATATTGATGCTAGCACAACTTTTGGAGTTCCTCTTGCCCAGAAAACTCTGAGACCTGCATATTTGCTTTGACCTATGATTTTCATTAAATAGGTCTTTATCCTGAAGAGTTGAGGCAGACATTTGCTTCATAGCATAATTTGGGTTTTGATATGTGTTATCAAAACCAAGTTCCAATACAGAGTTAGCTTTATACTCATAGGATAGCGATTGTTTGTCATTTCTTTTGCCCAAGACTGTGTTCACATTAGTTTGCCTGAGGAAATCTGATTCTCCTTTATTACATACACTTGAGGCAGTATCTCCAATTTTTTCCAAAGAGTAACATCTTGTCCTAAATTTTAGAGGTGGATCTTGTTCATTCCTGAAACCTGAAAGATTTTGACAACTTCCTCCTATTAGATTATCAGCACTGCCATGTTTACTTGCCAGTTTATATTGCTGCAATTTCTTTGCACATTGTTTTTGAACAGCTAACTCTTCTGGAGAAGACTTCCTGGAAACTTCATGTTCTTTCCTTTTTCTCTCGGGCTCTTTGCGAAGTAGGCTTAGAAGAAGACATTCAGTTGACTTGAAAGAGTTCAAGTGAAGAATTTTTGAAGGTTGTGGGTCACATGTCTCATCTTGGACAGAATATTTTCTGCTGCATGTATCTGGAATTGTGATGTAGCCACACATAACTATCAGAAAATGAAATATATATATTAAGATGCAAGTGATGTGAATGCAAACAAGTCCAGAAAGAAATAAAGTTGCTAACTGAGCAGAGAACACACATAAGACACTAATTTAGAGAGTTGACTTAGTAAGAAATAAGAAAAAATTAGCTCAGTCCAAAAGCAATCTAACACAATAATTGCAACCAACATGCAAGATTAAACGAAGTTAAGAGACTGCAATAGTGAGGGACAAAGACGAGCACGCATTTCTAAGTTATGGCTATTGAATATTTAGAAAGTTAGTTCAGACAGTAATTTACATAGATTGAGATACAACTGCATTTCATTTAATATTGTAATATGGAGTGACAGCATTGATGATATTCTTCAGATTCATGTTGCCATACAGATTAAGGGGGTCAAGGTCTGCTTTGAGTTACAGATTTTTTTCACCCAGTTGATATAAACTTACAGCTTACATTGGTTATTTCTAAATTCATACATACCTAAAATATTAACAAAAAGTTCATAGTATTCAAAAGTAAGTAATGGTTCAGGGAGATTGAGAAAATAATCAGCAACTGTTCTGAATACATCCCGTTCAAACCCACTGTAAGTTGGTTGGCTCGTGTCATTATTTCTAGGCCCTACAAAGAGGTGAAGAAAGAAAATTCACAAAGTGTTTATTCCCACAATTCTATTGAAATAACAGTATAAATTTATTCCTGTGTGAATGACTGTTTCCCAAGAGAAGAACCGTGTCAGCAATATACATATAATTTGTTTAGCTCAGCAGTATACCACATGTAAGCAGAAATAGCATAAAATATTCGGTCAATCCAGTGAGTCCTGCCCATTTTCAAGAGGGTGTTCCACACCAGTAAAATAAATGAAAACTCATTTATGCCCTTCACACATTCCTCATCAAAACAGTCACAAACTCTTAGCATTTTCCTTCGTTTCCAAACATCAAAAATCCCAACCCTCCCATGCAAAGCTCTAGCTTCTAGATCAGGAAACTCATGCTATGGCCAACTTTGAAGAACACGTATGCTGAGAAGCCAGCCAACGTATACATATTACTTTACGCTTAGGCCAAACAGAGCTGGTAAGCGTCTTTTCCCTCTATGAGTCTTCTACTCAAACAGTTCACCTAGTGAAAGTTGTTTTCTACTCCTCCCATGGTGGATCATTGCTACACCCAATTAATTTTCTCCAGATGTGGACAGGTAAACAATCCAATAATCTTGGAGTCCTGGTTAATAAATCTTGTCCATGTCACTACAGACGAGACAAGGAATGAAAGTGGTCCTGGTACAAATAAGTCTGCATAGTGGTATTTTTAGTTCTCACTGTGCAAAGTAACTGTCGCCTTAATCATTTGGTTACAAGATAGCTAGTAGATGTAAAAAAAAATCTGCTTGAACTAATTCACTCAAAATAGAAATTGAGAATTCAAAAAGCTTGCTTGCAGTTTTTGACCCATGAATACAAAGACCTATTCGTTCTAAATACAGGACTGATGCAGGGATTAAGGAATTCAAATGTTCAAAGATCAGCACTCAGTTTTATTTTTAACTTTGATTTAAACCCATTCACCAAGCTCTTCCCTGTCCTACTTTTCCTAACAGTGCTCTTCACATAAAAGACTCTATGGTTTTAAGAGTGCCGTTGAAGAAAAGGTCATTTTCACAAGAGTGTACCTTGCAAACTGAACTTCTGTAGCCACTCTTTACACTGAATGGATACCTACCACAGCTTCACTGAACAGCTAGATATACACACAGTGTATAAACACACCATCCACTATGTTACAGCCAGTAGAGCTATTAGAGGAGCTAATGAAGGCGGTTGACAGGGACAGGGGCAAGGACACATAAAAAGAGCTTATCATACCAGATTTCATTTGAGGCCCTCAGCTAACTCTCACATGCCCTGTTTGCCATTTAAAGAGAAGGTTTTATTAAAAAAATTAAAAAAAAAAAAAGAGAGAAAAGGTCAGTATAATTATCCTGTTTCTTCAGAATCTTTCCAAAATCTGCTTCATAAAGATGCAAAGCCTACATAATCGTGATCTGCATGCGTTTGTAACACTGTTTCAAACATCTGACAAAGCCTCAAAGGCAGCTAGACACTCAAGTTTCACGAACATCAATGGCATAGTAAAGTAGCAAGACTACTAGTACCACACAGGTCTACTACAGCACTTGCTGAAGAACATAAAGCTCCTTTTTTAGCAAGAGAATTCACATCAGACAGACATTAGAAACCAAACTTCATTTGATTCACTGTGAATATAGTTTTTTAGATTTTAAGTTATGTGTGAAAACCTGTGTTAATTGCATTACTCCACAGTAAATACGTTCCTGGCAGTATTTCAAGGTAGCTGTTGAAAGTACACACAACACTGATGTGGTAGGTAACCAATTTTTTTTCTTAATTCTAAGATTTAAGGCTGTGCCTTTCTAAATTTTATATGAAGCAAATACACAAGGAAACCAAACAGAAACACTGCATTGTCTACAGGCTGCAACCAGTTTTAGCTTAGCTCCTTCATCTCATACTTTACTATCAAAACAAGGGTGAATGCAGACTGACTCACATTCTGCAGGCAATGAAAGTTCAGTCCTGTCACAAAAAAATCCACTTAACAACTAGAATGTCTGACTTTAAAACCAGTCCCATCTAGTATGCAGCGACTTGTAGTACACTGAAGGCCTTCATTCACCATGAAGGAACTGTAACCACAAAGGATATCATACTGTGTTTTAAGCATATGCTTTTTCTAAAGACAGTTTGGAGAAAAAGGGTGGGGAAGCAGATAAGGAAGTACCAGAGGAGCTACACTGCAAGTCTAGTATCCAGAAACTTCTGTTGTCATGACAAATTTAGTAAACCCCAATGCTGACTGTATGAGCATGCTTTCATTCCAAACCCTTTGCAAAACTGTCTGATTTCTGCTAAGACAAACAGAAGAATAACTAGTTTTCTGTGAATTGGCCTCCCTAGTTCAACACGAAATGAAAGAACTGTTTTAGTCCAGCTCAAAGCCAGTAACTGGAAGAGGAAAGTCCCTTTACTCCTGAAAAAAGCATGTTAGAAGAAAGCTACACAGGTTTTGCCCAAGCACTTGAGTTTTCTTCCTGCCTGACTCCCTGTTAATAGGAATTATTTTCATGACAAAAGTCCTTTACTTTTTCCAGAGGCTAGGACAGCATGCTTCCACTGCCTGCTTACAGACTAATTTTCCCCTGTACATTTAATGGATTAAGGAACATCGAAGCCTCTCATCTCACACTCGTTTAATCTCTCCAGGTTGCCGAAAAATTTATATGCAGAATCAGACAATGCAGCTTAGAAGTAGGTTAACTGGCTAGACTGCTGGAGGACCGATATCGTGATTACCTTAAGCATAACATCACTAATGTGTTAGCTCTTCTAGGTTACATTTCTGTGCACTAATTTGATATGGATTGCTTTTCATTGCTTCTCAATGTATCAAGGCACTTCAAATTATTTGAATTTTGAAAATTAAATTCACAATTGGTCTTAACATGCAAGTATATTTCACTTTCAACTCTCAAAATAGGTTTTGGAACTTAAAAGCTATTCCATTACTTACAGTATGCGAGGCATTTCATAGCTGACAACACCCAGTGAGGGAGGTCTTCTAAAATGAAGAAATATGTTATTTATACACAACCCCAAAAACTTGATCAATACAAATAATTGCATGCATGTATTAAATACATCACATAAAAGATCAAGTTTAAAATTAATTTTAAATGTTACTACGCATGTGTACTTACAAATTAATGTAATACACCTATAAAACTTTCTAGACAAGCATACTGAACCATACTCTAGTTTGGAAAAGGAAGTGTAAAAGACAGGCTATGAAACATTACCTTAGCCAATCACTGCGTTGTTGTAATTACACCATTCAGAAACTTTAAGCAAAACCAGGAAAAAAAAATCTTACCTGATTTATTCTGCAAAATAACAACACCATGTTTGCTTGTGTTAGTCATATTGTACATGACATACTCAGGAACTATCTGTGTTGGCTGCAAAACTTCTTCCAAAGATGGGAGGCCTAAAATGGTCTGCAAGCTGTGTGGAAGAAGAAAACAGATGCTGTCTAAAAATTCTGTTAGTAACAAATGAAAACAGGTTCTTTGCATCTATTCAAACAATTACATAAGTTCATTTGCAGTTTAATAAAAATCTCATTTCCAGAAGAAAAGTTTGAGGACAAACTTGTTCCTGGGACAAACACCAAAACCCAATATGAACAGGGAAAAGAAAGAACAGCTATGATGTTGAAACATAATTCAACATCAACAGCAATAAATTTCTTAAGTACAGCAATCCAATGTTAGAAAATACATTAAAAAGCATATGTAAACAGTAGTTAGGAAAAATATTCACCTTTAAGTATAATTTTAAAAAGTTCAAAAAAGTTTGCAAGTCAAAAGCTTCATTGGGCCATTACCGACAGAAAGCATACAAACAAGAAGGCACTTTTTGCCATTTATTACTTACTGTATTAGAATGATGTTTCTCCAAATTTCTTGCACATATTCCTGGCTTAATTCCTTCCTGTGCAGTGCATCTTCTTTGTTTTCCTTTGTTATATCTAGTTCTGTTTTTTCTAAATTTTCCTGAAAATGAGTGGTTTATGCATGTTTTACTGGAAGAAGCCTCTTAAGATAAACAAACATAGGTCTTTCTTCAGAACATTAAATTCCAAAACACGATCGAGGGAATAACCTTAACAGTCTCAGCACTGAAATTAAGCATACACAATTAAAAAGCAAAAAGGACACTACGGAAAGAGACCTAATCAAGACTTTCAGAAGTCAGCAATTTAAAGGATAGAAACTCATCAAATCCAAACGTATTAATAAGCAAAGAATTCTTCTTTAGGATCACAATCTAAATTCACAAAGTATGCCCACACAAGTCTGAAAAGAATAAACGGCTAAACACTTGCATTCAATCTTTTTGAAAAAGTGAGCAGAACAACTGGATGATTTGTGCCTTTTGTCCTAAAAGGAAGAAAATGCTAAGTTTTAACAAGGACATATTATATTGGTCAATACAAGAACTACACCTTCCAGCCCTACAAATACTTTAAAAATATTGTACTAGGGATAATTCTGCACAGAAGAAGGCAAAATAAAGAACCCATAAGAAAACAAAAAATCCTCCCATATTGGTGGAATGAGATGCCCTATTGCTTACACATGTCCAATTAAAACTATGTAATCCTAGATCATTCAGATGCAAAATTGACCCTATACCATGATGGGTGTGTGTGGGGGAAGGTCAGGTGACCTTTCTTTAGATAGTGTGGCAGCATTAATAACACTCTCCCCACATTTTTCTCCCAACAAACCTATTGCCAGTAAGTTGAGAAAAAACAGCTTCATATAGCTTTAAGAGGTTTTAACTTCTTCTGTCAAATGCACAATCCCTTTCACTTGCTGCCCACATTTTAAAAATGCTGTTATAGTTCCAGCTATTTTACATTTGAGTTTTGCTTGAATATTTTGGATTATTTAATAAAATTTTTTTTACATGCAAGAGAAACAGCACTCATAACCAAGACACTTCATTACAAATGAAGCTGCATCTTGCTATCAAACCTATAAAAACCATTCTATTTCACTTTCTAGAAGAACCTACCAATTTATTTCTTCAGCTAGAAGGGAAGATGACACAGTGCCACTAAAAGTGGATTGCTTCTAGCTTTNTTTAAAAAGGATAAAGCAAATACATGGCAACTAAAATTACGTAAGAAACATAAGTTACTACCAGAGACTCCAGTAATTCATGTTTTTTAAATGCTCCCCTGGATAAATGTGGCAGTTTAAAAAGTCTTTCTTTGTCTCTAGAGAAGGTTTCCAAGTTCTCTTTTTCTCTGCACAAGGTTGGTAGAGGTTTAACTGGAGAGGTTGAAGGAAATCTGTAATTAATAGGAGAGATATTAAATGCATTTAGAATACATTAAAAATATAAGAAGTCATTTACCCCAAACCATGACTTATCGGCATGATTCCATAAGATTCTGAAGAGATTCAGAGAAAAAAATTACAACATTTTTTCCTTAGAACATTGTTTAACATAGACATATTATAAGTTAGCTTTGGGCTAGTCTTCCTGATTCCAAAGTCAAGTGGAAGATGCTGAGATATTTATACAGCACTGAGATCAGACAGAAGCGAGGGCCATTAATACCTTTAAATTAAGAATTTAGGCTAGGCTTTGTTTCTCACTTAGACATCCTGTAAAACATACAAGAGAAGTAAACAGAGGACTGGCAGCACAGCACGAAGCTACTATAATAAATTCTCTTTGGCCCCCCTCCAAAGCACTTGAATGTAGCACTCATGCCAGCGAAACACTTGGCCAGACAAAAGCATGGGAACAGCCCTCAGTGTACAGGATTTATGGTCTATACTGCAAGACAGCTGAATAAAATGGTAGTAATAACTTTTGGCCCAACCAGTCAACCCAAGGTGAGGTATTTTTTTGAAAGTCTTAGCCTTAAATAAAATTCTCAAACTAAAGAGCTCTGTTAACTGCTTTTCATTTCAGTACCTGTATAGCACACCATTGTCTTCTAAGTCTTCTGATCCCCACCTTCCTTTTATATCTTCAATGACGTGATTTTTGAGAAACTTTCTCAGTAACTGAACAGTCTGCTGCCTACTAACTTCAGGACCAAAGTTACTATTATTCCTCAATACTTCATGAAGCCAGTCTACAGCTTCTGATGCAGTAAAACAGCTGCCATGCTTTTTGAAACGTTGCCTGTGTTTCCTTAATGGCATGCCTGCTCGGAAATATTTTGTAATTTCATTCCACTGCATGGGAAACAAAACAGTGAAGAATAGAGGATGAAAGGCTAAAGTTGATAACAAAAATCAACAAAAACAACATTGTTACTAATAATTATATACATAAGATCACATTTATATTAACAAACATTAATACTTACCATAAACCATTTAATAGTCTCAATATAAACGGATCTATTATATATTATAATTATATATTAACATTTAATATATTAATATTAATCTGAACTTTAAAAGTAAAACACGTAAACGTTTTTCTT
>VXAA01001233.1:180445-277020 GCA_013399115.1 Anseranas semipalmata | reverse complement strand
AAGAAAATAAGAAAAGGCCCAAATCAGCAAACACACAGCGTGGCTTCTGTAATTTTTAAGCGTTCTCCCTTTCTCTAGGCCTGGAAATACACTTACTCGTAAGCACAACCTGTCAGTACCCCGCGAGCACTTGATGCTGCCATCCGCTGCTCAGACATCTTAGCTCCTCACCTAGGCTTCTTTTATAGCCAGTAAAGGCAAATGGATACCTCAGGCATCTTTATAAGAAGGACAGAAACACTGCTGCTAAGAGAAAGCACGCCATCATATCAAGTGGATTTCAGTAGTAAGAGCTAAAGCTGCAGCTCAGGAAGGAGACTACAAAGCCAAAGCACTAAAATACCCCCTAACCACAGCCAAGGTGACACCTCCCAAAGACGGAGGGGCTCTTCTGCTCATATGTGCTTAAGAAATTAGTTGCTGGAGCCAATCAAAGTGGCCTCCTAATAACTTTTATCAGATGTGTGAGCTGTAGCACCTGCTGGTAAATTAGTGGTGGTTGACTTAGGAGTCAGTGTAGTAAACAATTTAACATTCGTTGAAGTTGTGTTACTTCACTTACATTTTCTGTCTGATTGGAAGAAGAAATGTGGATTCTCTCACTAGATCCAAAAACTTTAGAGATGCTCCTCATCACTTACATATTTCAACAGCTGACCTCCTGTTTTTCTTTCTAACAAAATTGCCCGCTGAGCGGTTGCCAAGATGGGAAGTGGTATTGATTTTTCTAATGACCCAGGCTCTAAGCATGTTCAAGGGTATAAATCAATTTACTGATTATCTTAGGGAAATCTCCATGAGTAAAACCTGCAGAAAGTGATGACTACAGCTGTTTCACTATTGATTGCTTCCCGTACTCCCTCTCTCAGGTCATTTAAAAACGTATAATGCTTGATATATTTGCATTCAACCTACTGCCTATGGATGATCTAATACATTTTGTGAAACTTCATCTCTTAGATCAAATAAAGAGATTTCAGAGGCCTCTCTGGAAAGTACAGTAAAAGTGATAATTGGAGCAGTCTGGGAAACGTTACAGTCCTTCTTCATCCTAGTGTAAGCAGTGTTATACTGCTGGACTGTTTTAATTAATTTCCTAGGAGACGAAAACTAGAGTTCTTCTTGCCTTTGCAACGCAATTTCAAGTCTACTGTTGCCTGTAGGTTGCCCTAGTTAGAGAAAAATGACTACACAGAGTCGGGAATTCTGTATTTTTATCACTACCCAGTCATAAAGAGATGCAATCGACTGAAAATATAAGCAGTCTTTTAAAATGAGAGAAGAGTACCTTTGGGTCACTAAAATTATTCTTAGAGCCAGATTTATGGCTTTACAGTGAGATTCCTTATCTTTCAGATGTTTTTCTGTCCCATATTCTCATTAGAAATGCATACAAATACTGGCCCAGCTGAGCTGAAGGAGGGCATCAGTGCAACTCTCCACGTATGAAGTTTTGCAAAACACATGAGGGAAAGTAGTAGGAAAAGTAGAGCATTATTTCCTCCCTGCTCCCCCTTATAATTGTTTGATGTTGGTGTCTGCTACTAGTTACAGTAGAAAGTAAACCAAGTAGATAGAAATGAATGGAGTACATTTAAAATTTCAAGGTCATGGCTGCCCCTCTGGCTTGTTTGTTACTGTGTGCATTAATAAACAGAAGAGGCATGCGCTGTATATGCTGTAGGTCTTTGTTTTGCTGGTTTTAAACATAAGAATAAAGCTCATTAGAAGCTCTTAATATTGATCTCCCCATGTTTAGTTCACCTGAATTAACATCCCTGCCGGTAAGTTCAAATAGAAGGTGATTTTAAAACACAAGAGAATGGACCGTGGAGACTGTATTTGTCATTAAGGAGTGCCAATACATAATACACTTGGATTGTGGGGTTGATGCAGTAAATGGATCGAATTTCAAATTTTAATTTGCATCTTTGACCCTTTACTAACTTCATCTTCTAACTGCAAATGCTAGCCTCTGCGTGGGTGTATATTTATTTGATCAAGCCTATCTTTAACTGTTACTTAGAACAAGATGCTTCAGAGGAAAGCATTACTTGTGGTTTTCCCTTCCTTCCCTCACAGTGGTTTTTTTTTTTTCATCCAACTTGGAAACTGATTTAAACCCGGATGCACAAATTATATGTATGTGTAATTTTGTACGGATGCATATATATATATGTATGTAATATTAGAATCACGGAATTATGCGGGTTGAAAATGCCCGCCAGAGGACATCTCGTCCAGCCTTCTGCTCAGAGCACGTTGTTCAGGACCGTGACCAGCCAAGTTTTGAATATCCCAGGGGTGGAGATCCCACAAACTCTCTGGGCTCCTGTTCCTGTCTGACCGCCCTCCTGGTAAAAGTGTTGGTCCTTTATAGCCAGAATTTCCCGGGTGCCGGGTTGTCCCTGCTGCTGCTTGTCCTTCCATCGTGCACCTCTGAGAAGAGCTGGCTCGTCCTCTGCGCGCTCCCAGAGGCGGCTGCAGACAGCAGTATGATGTCCCTCTGGCCATCTCGTCTTAAGCCTGAGCTTCTCCTCATGTGTCATTGTTTGGTCCTGTCACGACAGTGTTAAGTCATTTGTTGCTAAAGCAAGCGATTACACAACTGAACTATGTTATAGGGAAAAAAAGTTGCATTTTCAATCCACTGGATTGAACTAAAGCCTTTTTGTGTGTGTGTTGTGAGACATGCAGAAGAGATCTGAGTTCTCCACAGTGTCTTCTGTGTACCCCACTTTTGTCACTTCTGCTTTGTCATTTGTAAGCCACACAATTCCAGACTTTGATGTTTTTCTTCACACAAGTTTTCCCATGCCTTCGTTCATTTCTATTGCTCTTTTCTGCACTCTCATCAAATCTGCTGAGTTCTTTTTGGAAGTCAGGGGACAAAGACAATACACAGTTGCTACAGATTAAACTAAATCACTGTTTTCAGTGACTTTTCAGGGCACAGGGAACTCCTTTATATTATTAATTGCCTTACTCTCTGCACATTTGATGCTGTGTTAGCTGTTCTGTTACATGCTGAGCAAAAGACAGTCCATGACCATGGGTGTATCCACATAGATAGCACCGTGCTAAGAATGCTGAAGCCCTACCACATTATCTATGAATACTCCTACTTTCTTTTGACTCGCGTTCAATTCTGTGTTTAAAAAAAAAGGTAAGCAGTACAACTTTTCAAAGGGGAGCAAGGAAAGGAAGGCCTGCGGGGCTGCTCTTGCCGCCCTGCTCAGCAGTGTGACTGGGAAGGGATGGGAATAATAGGCACTGTTTCTGGCAGAATCAGCTTTCCTCTGCAGCGGTAGCCACTACCTCACCTTCCCGCAGCCCTGCGTCAGCAGCAGCTGTAGTAAATTTGGATTTACAAGTTCTGGCGTAGGCCAGGTAGCAATGGAGTGCAGCAGCTTTGCTGTCTTTGCAAATCTCCTGCTCTGTTGGGGCCAGGGGCCAGCCCCCAGCTGCGTTAGCAATGCAAGGTGTGCCTGAAGGAGAGTAAAACCATAAAACAAAACCATAAAACACACCGGAGATGCTGCGAGTAGTATCAGTAATTCAGAGTGAAATGAGCTAGGTGTATCTGTATCTCAGCTGGATTTCAGATACTACCGCATTCACACTTATGTGTTTTAAAACAAATATTTACATGTTTCCTTCGCATCTTTCCCCACTGTGCCTTCTTCCCCAAAACAAGTTCTTGGTTTTGCAGTGTGGGAATGATATGGCACTTGTCACCTTTCTTTTCTCCCCCCCCACCATTTTCTTTCCCATTTCCCTTTCCACCAGCAGTTGACAATCAGCAGGCTCTGATTCTTCCCCTGAAGCGTTGCAGAGACCAGGACCCCGGCGGTGCTGGCGTGCCGGCCCTGTGGGGACCACGCGTTGAGCTGCCGGCGAAAGGCAGCTGCGACAGGTACCCGGGCCCGGGTGGTGAAACAGACACCACAGATGACCCTGCGGGTCTTTTCTTTGGCCCCTCTGTTTACAACTTTCTCTTCACCACAATGAGGTGTTGGTTTTGATCTCCTCTGCTGAACTGGAATTTTCTGTATGCGGAGCTACCGCGTACAGCAAATGAAAAATCTGTTTTCTTTGCCGTGCTCCTCTGGTGAGGCAGAGCACACGGCGGTAATAGCGGCCGTGACGATACTGCAGCTGGGGCAATCAGGAGCAGCGATGACGACCGGCAGTCCCCGAACCTGCTGGTGGAAGCGCAGGCGGTAGGAAAACTGAGAGTGGGGCCGCGCGTTTGTGAAGTGCTAGGAAGATTTCGGAAGCATGCTTTGTTAATGCTCCGGCGCTAGTTTTTCAGGCATATCTGTTTAAATTTTGATGTTAGGGGGATAGCTTCTGTGCTCACAGTAAGCAAAACAAATCTGCTCGATATTTAGTGAGATGAAACAAGAAGCATGAAAATGCATAACGGTTGAAAGGTATGTGTCCTTAATGCTAGGTTCTCGTTGTCATTGAGTATCAAGACAAGAACTCAGCCGTTTACATTTCCAGATGAAACATTTAGGTGTATTCATTGTTTTTTCCAAGAACATTTTGCGTCATTCTTTAAGCATATTGAACCGTGAGTGCTGGATGTCTTCAATGTATTGTACAGACTTACTAAGAGCAACGTTTTGCAGATGAAGAATCTAATCCAGGCAGGATGTACCTGGGCAAAAAGCCCACATTGAAGTTGAACTGCAGAAATTACCGTCACTTCATTGCAATTTTATTTATTTATTTTTTTAAGAAAAGTAATTCTGTGGAATTTACCAGCATTTAGCTAACAACGTTTGAGCTGATTTGCTGCTTTCTGGAGATGGAATGACTGCACTTTAATAGCGACAGTGCAGGCACTTTCCAGAAGGACTGGCGAGGGAAGAGAAATAAAGGAGAATGCTTGTGAAGGTTGTCATAAAAATGTCCAGTGAGAATTTGGGAGAAGAGAAGAATCTCAGTTGGGAACCCTATCTTTTTCCACTCCTGCTGAGTTTTACCCATGTAGAGTGAATAACTTGTACAAAAAGCCGCTGGGAGGGGAGGTTGTTTGCAGTAGCACAGGGAAAATAAACAAGACAAACAAGTGGGATAAATCTGCCTCTCATTTGAGCTTGAACAGCTATTTGAGCCCCCCTGCTCCGCCCGTCAGTAACTCCGGATCCCCAAGCACTTTCCTCCCTCCCGCAGACGCGGAGGAACTCCCCGTGCCGTCCCGAGCTCAGCCTGAGCCTGTCTCCCCACACCAACCTGCGCGTCTGCGTGCACCTCGCAGGCACTGAGAGATGCCAGCGCCGCTCCTCACCAGCTTCTCAGGTCAGCGCGCACGTTTGCACAGCTGCTTCTCTCCTCCCTCGGTGACGAGGCGAGGCGAGCTCGGCGAGCCGCTCGGCTACCCGTGCTGCGCGGGGTTCGGGCCCACCTGCAGCGCTTGTCCCTGCTGGGGACAGGCTGGCTCCCCTGCGGGCGCTGGCAGGCAGAAGGAACGCGTAGCCTAGAAAGCTTGCTGTCGGCACGGGGCTCCCGTCCTGCTGCTTCATGGTGGGCGCTGGGTTCGCTGTGCTGGTGTGTCTGACGTTAGCCACCCAGGCTGTAAGCCTTCAGTGATACCGGGTAGGAAAAGTGTTCCTCGGTTCTTTCATTTGTCTTAGCCCTGTTTCTCCAGGACATTTGTTCTAGGGAGCCGTTCTGCAGTGGTTTACAAAAATGCAGTGCTGTTTTGTAGCCGTCCTAAAGAGAAGTCTTGAAGCCTTCAGTAATGTCAGTTTTTACGGATATACAATCCCTTATCCTGTAGGAGTTTCATTCCTTTCATTTTACTGCTTGAATGTGAACATCTCAGAATGTTGACCCAACTGAAATTGTTAAGAACACATGTCTGGAGCACTGTTAGAGCAGGAACAGCAATCAACAACATTTTGTTATTAGTATTAACTCTTAGAAAAGACAAAAAAAGTCTGTGAAGTGGGTCAGAGAACTGTGCTTAACAGAATGTAAGTATCTATACCAGGGGCAGCTGTAAGGTGAATGTTATACTGCTATAGGGTGATGTGCACAAAGGCCTTTTTGCAAGAGAACGTTCATGTTCTGTTAAATATGGGCAAACAATTAAAATGCGTATGGAGTTGTGTGATATTTGAATTTCCAGAAATACTGAGCTTGGAGCTCACTTTATTGGGGTTAGTTTCAAGTACAATTTCAAAGTCTTGCAGAAATGTTTAATCTATAATTAACAACCAGTGCTTGCAACCATCTTAGAGGAAGGTTACAGCTTTAGTGAAAACCTGTTTTATTTTTAATAGGATTCAGAGATACTGCTTACAAAAATGACTTAGTAATATCTGTTTTGGTTGCTATAGCTGAGATTATCAAGTATTGATACTGTATGTATTTGAAGCTCTAGTTGTAAATAAAGTCTTTGCAAGTGTAGACATAAAATGTCATGTATCTGTATTCAAACAATTAATGCAGATAGTTTGAGGCCTGAGGTATTTTTTGAACCTATCCTGAATTAGAGCCCTTTTGCTTTGCCTTTCATATATTATTTATTATCCTGTCAAAAGTTCTTTATGTACTGCATCATGATATATTAATTAACTCGTGCTTTTTTCCCTAGTCGTTTGGCTGAAGACTTAATTAAATAGTGGCTGTTAAGTGTAGTCTAGTAAAGGGAGTCAGCTGAATGCTGCTCGCTGTGCAGGACAAGCGTGGAAGCCGTTTGCTCGCTCTAGCACGCGGGAGCGCAGGCTCGGAGTGGGATCCAGCCCACAGTCTGTACAGAGACTGGCGTTATGGAGAAAGCGCTTCCATCGGGGGTGGCATCCCCGCCGGGTGCTCCGAGAGGCATTGCTGGCTGCCTGGGGACCGCGGGTCCCTCCCTGGCGAGGCTGGCTCCGTGACTTGAGCGCCTGATGTTCATACGCGCGTTTGGTGTGCGCAGTGCATGCCCCGGGGTGTCTCACTGAGACGGAATGAAGTCATGGCCAGGTGTGGTTATCCGGCTGTCTTTCTCTTTGGGGAAGAGGTTGCACGTTCTAGTGCTGCTGACTGCAACCTGGACGTTTCAAACTGATGTACAGGTTCATGGAGATGATTTTTTTTCTACTGTTCAGTGTTCTCTTTTCCTTTGCAATGTTAGTGTTGATACATCTCTTAAATGTCCTTTGGATTTATCAGGTCCACCAACCAAGTATTTCAGAAGTATTTAGATGCCTAGAGCAGTTTTAAAATTCCCAGCCATCTGGGTTCAGAGAACTGGATTTTTAAAGCGTTTTTCTTTTTGTTGTGTATAGTGCTGCTAGGTTTGACACGAAGATTCCAAAAGGAGTTTTGGTACCTAACTCCTCTGTAAGCATCTATTTTTTTTTTTTTGAAATTACAAATTAGAGGTAAAGAGCTGGTCTATATTATGAAGTTTCATTAACAGGCTTTGCTCCATGGAACTACATCTTTGCAGCTGTCTTCCACTGGAGATCTGTTCTTTAGATAATTTAACCCAGTAAAACTCAGTTTTAGCATGAATTCTCTATCAGGTAGAGTGGGAATGTGGACTGTGCATTTCCTGCAGTGGCAAACCGGTACTATGGAACAACCCCCCAGCTCTTTGTCATTACAGCAATTGCCCTGGACTGTGTTTTTAATTCTGCTCTGTAGGATGTGACTGTGCTTAGAAATGTAAAGTTTCCCAGTTTTGATAATGAATATAGAGAGCATCAGCAAAGATACATGCACTCTAGTAAAACTGTTGTCAGCAGGTGGGTGCTGATCAAAATGCAATCTGTAAAACCTTTTGGACAAGAGGCAGTGGTGTAAAGCACTTAGAGCTTGCTCTGTTAAGTAGATGAACGTATCTAAAATGTTGGCTTCTGAATTGTGATGACTTTTTAACGAGGTAGGCACCTGACCGTCCTCTGTGCTTTTGAAAACCCGAGTTTAGTGGTTACTCTGAATGCATAAATGTACTTGAAAATGTTCTCCTAAATTAATGGTGGTTAAAAATGTTGAGCTGCTTACACTGATATGCTTACTACTTCTGTGGGGAAACTATGGGAGACTTTTTAGATAATTACAACATAGAAAGACTCAGTTGGTAAGGCACACCGATCCTGCCTGATACGTGACCGCACATCCAACAGACTGAGCAGCGGCCCTTCAGTTCAATTTCTTGCAGTGAGATTTGGATGGCCTGAGGTTATTGAAAATCCTGCTATTACGTGTTGAGAGCTACGGCTTCTGCACCAGCTAAATGCAGAGTGAAACCTTGGAACAGACAAATAGGCAGAGGGAGCAGGAGAGATCTAAACCTGGAAGCAGGTTGTCTCTGCTGCAATATGTAAAATCGATTGCTTTTCTTGTCTTAAATCATTGCCTTTCGTACCATCAACTGTACTGTGTGGGCTGTATTACTGTGTGTATTGCAGCAGGTTGTTAGTAAAATAATTCTGCTCAAGTATGTTCTAAGAATAAATTACCACATTATCTCTGTCCTGTAGGCATTGCACAGCAATAATGCTCTACAGATTGCTAGCAGAATTACAAAAGTACAGTGGATGTTTCTGGCTATCATGATGGACTTTTGCCTCCAAAGAGTTATTTTCTTTCTGAAAAGCATTTCTTAAATTATTTTGGTTACAGCTACGATAAAAATAACTTAAACAAACAAATTTATTTGGATGTTTTATGGAAATGTCAACACCTTTTGCTGATCTATAAGTTCTTTGGAAATACTCGATGTAATGAAAAACTGGTGGTGCAACAAATGAACCAACATTCAGTAAGGCTGGTCATCCTTCTGCTTCCTGAGTATCTGATGAAAATAGAGCAAAACCAGCTAACGAATGTTTTTCTTAATTAGCTTTTTTTCCTGGGAGGGAGTATGGGTGAGTAGAGAATCGCTGATCACGAAGCAAAGGGAAGGAAACAGACGTGGGGTCCCGCACCCGGACCAGGCTGACCCCGCCCGTTGTGGGGCTGACGGCGGGGCAGCAGCTCTGCGGGAGAGGAGCCGGGGGTCCTGGTGGGTGGCGAGCTGGGCGGGCGCTGAGCCTGCCTTTGTGGCAGCGAGGGCCAATGCTAGCCTGCGTTGGCAACAGTGCCAGCAGCTCGAGGTTTCTACACGTGAGGTTTCTACTTGGGGCAACACCTGGAGTACTGCACTCAGGTTTTGGCCTCCTGGTCCAAGGGACAGCCTCATACGGCAATCTGCAGCAAAGGGGTGGTGTTTATAAAACCATAAACGGCGCTGTTCCGATCCAGCAAGAGCTCTTGCTATGGAATTTATTTTTGAACTGATGGTATGATTTCTATTGACCAAACATTATGTGCATCTCTTTGATGTCTTCAGCATTCTTTAGTTTAAATGTAGATCAGAACTGATGACTTTTTTACTCTGATCTTTTACAAAGATAGCTATCAGTAAAACAGCATACAGTTAAAACTTCAGCATAGTTTATACGTCACTGTATCTGAAATAATCCATTGGCGTGTGCTTCCCTAATGGCTTTGTGCAAGTCCTGTGACTCCTGTGTTGTGACATCCCCTTTTGAGATGATTTTTAGAAGAGAAGGTGCAAATTGTAGGTTCCTTTTGAGTGTAACACAAAGTTTGATCTGATAATTCAGTATTCTTACTTGGTATGCTAAGAATTTTGATCTACAGTGTTCTGCTGGAGGAAAGCAGAATTTCCCTTCAACACGTCTATTTGTTCATGTAACTTTTATTGAACTCAATTGATTGCTTCTGTACTTTGAGAGAAGTGATTTTCTGACTCAGCTACAGACCTTTAAATAGCAGTTACTTCAGATAGAGGCATTTTTCCTCCTGGTTCCCTTATCCACCAAACTAATTAAACAAAAAAAACTTCATGCAGTTTTAGTGAAGTTGGTCTGAAAAACAATCCTTTTATGCAGTTGCTTATAATTTGTTGCTTTTCATTTGTGAGCTGCATCACAGCTGTGCCCAGTTCTCTCACAAATTAGTTCATCAGATCTATTATTCTACAAATGTGTAGCAGCTGTTACTCCAATCCAGCCTGATTGCACATGCCCTCTGCAGTTTTACTCAATTGGTTTACTCCAAACATTTTGTTACTAAATCATTCATTTGCTTGTAACCATCCATACAAAGTATACATTAGAATGCTTCATAGTGCAGCAATTTGGAAGGCGGTTGCTCAAAAGATCAAAGGATGGGATCACATATGGGGCATGGTCTTCTTCCATGCATATTCACACCTCCTAGCTGTTAGTAAGCGGCAGGTACTCGTATCAAAAGGGGAAAAGGCTCCGATTAGAGTTAGTAAATTGACAATTTTTCATCTCAATGGTATTTGAAAGCAGTGGGGAAATAATAGGCATGAATGCCTGAAAACATGTCCAATATTCATCTCAATGATTCCTGGTGCTTCACTCATTCTCCACAAGTCTCCGAAATGCAGCTGTTCCGTCAGTGGAAGGTGGCAGCTGCCAGGCACGTCGACGGCAGCGGGGACGGGGAGGTGTTGGCAGGCGCCGAGGAAGAAGCTGTCTTAGTCACTAGGAGATAACCAACACTTACAAAGATTTTTGTCGGGATTTTCCTAGATCTTTTGTAGGGTCTAAAGGACCCCACAGCAAAGTGAGACGCTTTTGCATGCACATAGTCTTAAGGTGGTTACTGCTGGTCTTCGGCATGCTGCTTCCATCCTCTGAGGCTGTGCTATTTTAACTCAAAATCTGAAGTACGGTTATCTCAGACTATTAAAGTGACTTGGAAGATCCAAACAGCTTGAAAAAGACCAGTAGGAGAGCATGTTAAGAAAACACAAAGCAGATTTTTTTTTTTCCTTGGGAATAGTGCATGGTCTCTTTGAATATCACAGATTCTGTGGAGATGGTCAGGAAATTCATACATGCATGAGGTAGGAAATCGCTACCATTTGCTGTCTAGTTTGCCTCCTGGAGCCCACCACATCAGGATTTGTTTCACACTGAATAGTCGTTTACCTGGTCTGAGAAGAAATAAATCCATTCTAGAACACGAGGATTTGGAGCCGTGCGCGGGCAGCTTTATGGTGAGCTCTGGCTGGCGGTGGGGAGAAGGGAGGGGACGGTCCAGGGGAGCCCCAGCTTTATGATTCCACTGGTGTTTACCTGTGTGTGCTCTTCCCCAAGGGTGCAGGCATACTTCTGTATGAAATCCATGGTCCTGTGCTGACCACGTGAAAGGTCTAGTGAGGACTGGGGATGACTGCAATGTGTTCTAGAAAGTCCTAGCAGACCGGTAAGCCGTGACTCGGGGAGCTCACAGTGCGATTCCTCTCCTGCAGTGGGCAATGATACCAGAAGCCCAGACACCCCAATGGAACCTTGCTTTCTAAACCGAATTCGGGAACCTGCTCGGGGATGTCTGACCATTTAAAAACAAGATGGAGCAAACCCCTGCTTTTCTGGGTTCAACTCCTGTCTTTCTGTATCATTTTCTTGAGGGGATTGATTCCTGCCACATGGTGGTGGTGTTGCTTTTTTCTAACCCTGAAAAGTTGATTCTAAGACCAGCTGGGGCAGTGGAAACTGCTTTATCTGTTAAATGCAACTTAACGATAGCACGTTGATTTAATAAATGTTCCTGCAATTTTCATGCTACTTTTGCAGCCAGGGTGTAACAGTACTGTGTCATCATTGCACAACAGATCTCTCGTACAGTAGCAAGGCTGTTATTGCCAGCTTCCCAGGCCTTTGCATCAAATATTTTTAATTGCATTTGGTAGTCTATCACTGCTTTGTCCTCTTCAGGGAAAAAAGATGATCCCTTCTTTTCAAAGAGCTTGCAAACACTTCGAGTCATTAGGTATTAGTTTATATAAAGCTTTTTTTTTTTTTTGTGAAAAGATAGTTTAGGCATTGTGTTATGAGGAATGTATTAGTTCAAATTTGTATTAGCATGGGGTGAAATCTAAGCTATCTTGCTTGTCAGCCTGGTAACCATCTTGTCTGGGAATGATTCATGCACCGATGCTCCCAGCAGACAGAGGCAGCAGTAGATGCTGTGTGTGGTCCCTGAGCTCCTGAGGTAGGCTGATATGGTCCAGGCCTCCTTGACCAAATATTTTATAGGATCTGTAAGGATATGAAAGCCTTCCTGAAAATCTGGGAAGTAACTTGATAAGACTATGGAGAAGAAGGCATTTGCAAAGTTGCTGTATCCAGCAGTCCTTAGCTGTCTATGTCTATAGGCTGGGATTTGGAGCAGGAATTTGAGCAGGAATTCAGATAAAAAGCTTGATTCTAGTCAATGAAGAAACTATAAAAGTGACATGGCCCTTGTTGCCCAGTCCTTGTTAGCCTTATTCTGAACTCTTCTTATGGGCTGTAGACAGTGGTGTAGGCAGGTGATGCTTTTATTTGGCTTTCTAACAGACACGGTAAAACTGACATTGGATTAGTCCTCTGTTTCGTGCCCTGCTTGGAAACAGGGTACTTCCTTGGACAAGAGGAGAAACCAGTGGGATCAGCAGCCTCAGCAAAGACCCTTGCATTGCTCCTGTCCCATCTCTGGTTACTGAGCCTCCTGGCGAGGGCAAGAGGCGGCCGGGCAGGACTGGTCCTGGCCGAGGGGGTCCCGGAGCAGCTGTGCGAGGGGCTGCCTGGGCCGGCAGAAGGTAAGAGGATACAACGAGTTTCAGTTCTGTAGCAACCAGCTCTGTCCATCTCCTCCCTCTGTGTCATTTTGATGTTCTTATTACTATTATTCCTCCTAATCTGTGGGTGATGTGTATGCAGAAAACCTCGAGAAGGTAGACTGCATTTATGCAAGCATTTTCATTAGAAGGCTAATGCAGGAAAAAAAATGAAAATTTCTAAATAGAAAGGAAACCACTTGAAAATCACCATGATTTGATTAGAAATAACACTCGAAGAAAAGTCCTGGAGGGAAGACAGAAGGAGCAAATTGGCCATGTGAAACGAGACAGGAGGAACTGAGCAAGTTAGAGGCTTGCTAAGCATTCACACAATTAATGCACGAGTACTACTACTTCTGGTGAGATGGGGCTGCTGCTGAGGTTTTTGTTGCCTCCTCTCCATTGCCCCACCACCCCAAGGAAGCTGTTCACTTGCATTTTAATGACGTTTGTAATCATTCTGATCTTCGTAGCATATGTGCTAGTTCTTGTGAAGATACCGCATTGTGCAGTTGACAGTACTGCTTGTCACGGGTACTTCAGTTTCCTCTGTCGCATTAATACGAAAGTTGATTTCAGTATAATTAAACAGAAGGCATGCCTGTAACTGGGGCTGGGGACAGCACTGTCCCCTCTGTGCGGGCCCTGGCAGCGCAGTACACTGACAGGACTGTTCCAGGAGCATTCAGTCAATGCAACTCTTACTCGCCAGAGGCTCATAGTTACACCGCAGTGCAATTTACTATGAGTGGGGTTGGAGTTGTATAGAGTTAAACACTTTTCCAAATTTTTGTACCTAACTTGTAAGCCACGGACTAAAACATCAGTCTCAAATATTTTTTTCTAGGTCACAGTGCACTGTTATCAGCTGCCATCCTCTATATCAGATTACAACTATTCAGCTTCTAGCCAACAGGTTTTTTAAACCATTCACTGACTCAAAGAAGAGATACTATTCTAAAATTGTTAAAAATGACCTTCATGCAATAGTAGGTTATCTTGTTTAAATAGAAGGCTAAAAATAAGTTCTCCATTTCAACAGAATAGATATTGATAGACCGAAAAAATTGCTTGACCAGTAACTGACAGATGAGCTTGAGAGCCTGAAGAAATTCAGGATCTCCAGGTTTAGTGCCAGCTGTTGGAGCAGTTGAGAAGAGGAGAAGGGCTTGGCCCTGTTGTGATACTTGTTTAGAAAGAATGTTGTGAATAACGATAGAGCCTAGGAAGGATGGAAAGAGAAGGACAGGTTAGTGAAGAAACCAATGTGATGGAGCTGGGAACTGCTTCAGAGAGCAGCAGGAAATTCTAATTGTTTCATGTGGGGCCCCATTTGGTGGTGTATCCTAACAGATCCAAACCTTTGTGTCCATCTCTGAAGTCTGGCTCCTCTCACCTTAGGCACATACCTCAGGTGCATCTTTCCCTCAAAATCCAGTGTTCCGATCTCTTTGTGCAGCCGGTCTGAGACATTGATGCCCTGGCTTCTCTTCAGCTGTTTCTGGCCTGGTGAATATTTATGCGCAGTAGAGCAGTCCATCGGGAATGACTTCAACATCCTGTCCAGAATGGGCAGTCCAGCACATCATGGGAGGTGGAGGTCGTGTCCTTGGTCCACCTAGGAGCTCTCACCTAGTCCATGTGAGTGCCCGAACTCCAGGTTAAACACTGCTTTAGGAAAGTGAGTTTTTCCCTCTGGACTTGTATTTAAAAGTTATAGGCAATCTCTTTTCTACGTGAAGTAGAATGGAATCACAGAATCACAGAATTCTTCAGGTTGGAAGAGACCTTCAAGATCACCTAGTCCAACCTATGACCTAACACTAACAAGCCCTCCACTAGACCATGTCGCTAAGCTCTACATCTAAACGTCTTTTAAATACATCCAGGGATGGTGACTCAACCACTTCCTGGGCAGCCTGTTCCAATGCCTCACAACCCTTTCAGTAAAGAAATTTTTCCTAATATCCAACCTAAACCTCCCCTGGCACAACTTTAGCCCATAAAAACAGTAATGAAGTAGGAAGCTTTCTGATACGAGAGCCCTTTGTTAAGCAGACCCTGTCCTGAGTGTGGAGCGATCTCAGTAACGGGAAATGCACCCAGCCCCATCCACAATTAGCTCTTCCTTTCTTTTCAGCCAGTTTTTCCCCCGATAACACGCTTCCAACAACTCCAATTTTAGACTAGATATACGGACACGGATACAGCAATGCCAAAAGGGGTGTAGTAATATGCTGAAGATTGATTTGATTTAATGTTGAATGATGCTGATGGAAATGTGCCACGCTACCCACGTATATATAGTCAAAGAGCAATCTGAGGGAGTCATGCTTTTGCACTGCCAGTTACGTATATTTTCAACTTCGTGTGTGCAGAACAAGTGCCTGCCTACCCGCTGTTTGACAAGGCTACACGTAGGTTAGGCACTGCACTGAGCTGTTTTTCACCCGAAGGGGTCTATTTCCCTGTCCATGAATTTTTCAGTAATGTTAATGTTTTTGTTTTCAAGGTGTTAACATTGCTGTTAGTGGGGGCTGTGCATATGAGCTGAGAAGTGCTCCTTAAGTCTGTCATCTGAATTCAGGCTGGAGAGAAGCTGCGCAGGGAGTTTAAATGGTTTTCTGCTCAATGATCAGGCAGAGGTGTGCAGGATTTACATTAAACCCTACCCTTTCAAAGCACATGCAGGATTTTAGTGTCAAAGCTACACTCGATTTCAATGCAAGTTAACCGCTGTGCAACACTTTGAACGTTTCTTGTAAGGGTCAGGTTTGGGCAGTTCAGCTTCTGAAGCCTTTAGGTAAGGGCTCTTCTGTCCACAGAGATGAAATTTTAAGAAAATAGAAAACTATTTTTCTGGGGAGACTTCAACCATAGAAAAGTGATGATTCCTAGATGTTTTCACCTACAATCCTGTAAACACAGGAGAAATGGCTGCAATTTAAATATGGAACTTGTTTGCTTGGCTGATAAAAGCTTTTCTATTTGGACCATAACTCTTACGGAAACTCAAACTTTCCTCGACAGATGAGCATTTTAAGGCAGTTTACTGTGTTTTAAAATATAGATAATGGTGTCATTTTCTTACCAGCTGTAGAGAATAAACAGATGTATTCTGAGATGATCATGGCCTCATTTAGCTCTTGCTTTACCGAATTTAGACTTTTTCAAAGATAATTGTTGTCTTGGTATTTTCGAAGGGAAGCATGCGGGAACCAGGTGTGGGAGGGAGCGGTCCCCTGGACTTGAGCACGAGGCACCTCTCGGGCCGCAGAGCCTGGCTCAGCCCGCAGCCGGCTGTGTCCCCGCTGGCTTCCAGGGGCGGAAGAGCCTGTGCGTGTTTGCGGAGAGGAATGGTTCGCCTTGCGCAGCTCCGTGGAAATGTAGTTGCAGTGAACGTATGCGTTTGCGTGTGGAGCACCCGTGTTAGAAAATTCAGGCCTCTCGCCTTTGTCCAAAAGCAGCGCTGAGGATTCGGCAGCCATGCTCCTGTCTGCTCATGTCTTGTTATGCCCGTGTGTCGGGTGGCAGCACGGCGAGCGGAGGCTGCGTCCTGCGCCGAGGCTGATGCTCGGCAAGCACCGCAGGACACGTCCTGCCTCCCCGCGAGGGGGGCCCGGCCCCGTCCTGCTGGCGTGGGGGCACAGCGGGGCGCTTGGCCTCGAGGCTCGCTTCAGTACCGGCCTGCCCTGGCAGCAGGGAGGTCCAAGCGGGTAGCTCAAACCGGGGGTTTGAACGCGCGGGAGCTGAGAGGCTGATTAGTTCCAGGCTTCACCGCTGCATATTTGAAAAGGGCGCAGTGACAGAAAGATCTGGATCCGAGTACAGAACTGGAATTCTCTTGGTTTTTGGAGACGTCTCATTTGGAATCTGGAGTTTGGCTCAGATCCATCTCATTTAAAAAACCCACAAACTAACGGCTTTACTGGAAGTTTCTAATGGCATATTATGTTAATGATAAAGACAAATGGCTTTAATATAATTTGCTTTCTTAAACGGGGGCTCCTTGAGGGTTCCGGCAGAGCGCAGCAAGGGGGCACGGCCGCCGCGCGGCCTCCCAGCCCTCAGCGCTGCCCCGGCGTGTGCTGTGCCTCCCCGCGGCCGGAGGCGCAGGCGAGTGCAGACCCGCGGATCCCTTCCAGGCTCTCCGTCCGTCACCTATAGGCGCGGTTCAGTTTTTCCGTATGTGATGGGCTCCGATTAAAATCGGGAAAGACTTCTGAAAGCACGTTAGAGTTTGCTACACTCAAAGGGCCTGAGGAAAACTTCCGAGGCGCGGTGGGTCTGTCACACAGCGTCTGGGTTCAGGCTGCATCCAGAGCATGGGCTTTGATTTGATCTGATTTTTTTTAGTTGGGGTAAGGCTCAGCCCCAGCTTCATTGATATGACACTTAATGCTCTGCTCTTGTAAAATGGCAAAAACTTCATTCAGTTTATCTAAATTCATTGCAAGATTTCTCTTGTCTTAAGGAATATAATTTGCTGGTTATGTAAGATTTCTGTGCACCTAAAAAAAAAAAAAAGCAAAACCAATTGTTCCTTCCTGTTCTGCTTCTGCTATAGACTTGTCCAACCAGCACCAAGAGCAGGCTGAGCTCTGGCCCCGGGCCCAGCAGTGGGAAGCTGGAGCACGTGAACTTCAGTGAAACCACTGCTGCCGGTCAGGGCAAGGTGCTCCGGGGAGCTCGCGGTAAAGCTCGTCTGTTCAGCCGCGAGTGGCATCCCAAGGGGGTTGTTGCTGTGCTTAGTCTTGGTACGATGTCTCGTCTCGTTTGCAGAATGCAGTTGCCTTTTGTAGTATTAGGAATAATTACAATAATCTGTTATCCATCAAACAGTCGCATGATCTTGAACAAATGTACATGGGACACCTCAGCAATACCCTATAAAGCAGAGCAAGTGGTACAGGGAAGGTGTGTCACAAGCTTATATGGGCAGATTAAATATTTTCTTGAAGATAATACGCATCCCGAGCAGTTACAGTGTGGTGAATCATGCAGCACAAATTATACTTTTTTAAAAAGTACTCTGTAAAAGTGCCTGATTATATAATAATGCTCAGTGATTTCTGGGGCTTTGTCCTGCAAGTTATTTCTCAAGTTAGAATTGTTCAATACAAAAAGTCAATTTATAACCACCTACCTGTATTTGCTGTCAATAATTTTGAGTAATAGTGCTCAAACACTATTTTCTTGACAATTTTAAAGCCAAGGGGCTATTTAGAGAATTAGCCTTGCCATAAAAATACAAATTAAAAGGAAAAACAGCTCATTAGTTTTTAATCACTCACGATTTCTTTATCCTTTTCCTCAACTGAAGTTCTCTCAAGTTTAAAGGGTTCACCTCTGAGTTGTGGTTGGGGTAATTGCGCACCACGTGTCACACAGATGCATTACCTACCGATATTAAAGTTTTCAGAAATTATAACGGACAAGGACAGATGTTGCCAGGTTTAAAAATAAGACTAAAACAACAGAAACAGCATTAGCAGCTCATCAGAATTCATCAGCGATCGCGGTTTAATTCCGTGGTACTGTACTGTTATCTGTCAACCATTCATGCAATTAAGAGAAAATATCTCCCAACGTTTCCATGGTGCTAAAGCACTCCAGGAGAACAGCCAGCCCACACAGGACCCGGGAGCGATAAAATATTAATTCAGTACAAGCACATGTTCGATAATCTCAACATTTAGTACAGGCTATAGTAATTCAGTCCTAGCAAATTATTCAGTTAAACAGAGCAGTGCCAGATAGTATACTACTTGGCAATGGTTTTGTTTGCAAAAAAAAACAACCACCCCAAAAGCCTGTTTGTGCTGGGATTGGGACTGCAGCCCCGGCAGCGGTGCTGCTCGGCCAGCAAAGCGGATCGCGAGGCCGGTGGTGCGGGCCCGGGCTGGACGGCTCCGGGAGGGCGGGTGCAGGGCTCAGTTCTCGGGGTGCGCATCTGTTTGCCGGGTGAAGTCCGAAAGACAAGTTGGAAATGCTGCCTCGAGGAGAGCGATTCACCTGGCGCGTGGCTCGGAGGTGACGTGCGTTGGTCTCGGCGGCTGTCGCAAGAAGTTGCAAGTCCAGAGCGCAGCCGGGGGGATTTGAGCGTCCTCTGTCGCCGCTGCTCCTTCCGTCCAGCGCGCTCCTTGGCAGCCGGCTGCGGCCCCCTTCCTGCCGCGGCTGTGCTTCAAACCAGGCAAAACACTTCCTGACGCTGGAAATGCCCCAGAGACATCTCTGAGAGCATGAGGGGGAGTTATATTTGGTAGTAGCACCCTGCAAGTCCAGGTTTGACACTCACGTGGGTTTCGGTGAGCTGTCGGCTGTTCCTGTGTGGACAAGCTCTTGCAGTGAAATCGGGTTTTCAGACGCAAGCGTTGCGTGAGCTGCCTGATGCAGCCAGGCCCGGGTGCATGGGGGAGCCTCCCGCTGGCTTCTGCCTCTTGCCCCTTTCTGGGTCCCTCCCTGGCCGCGTTCTCCCACGCGCTCGCCGCAGGCAGCGAGAGGCGCAGGCACAGGCAGAATAAACTGGGATTCGCTGGAGTTGGTTCTGCCAGGGCTGCCACCTTCTCTCTTGAGAAGAAATCATGCCTGGGACTTGAACTCTTCAGAAGAAAGCTTTCCCTGAAAAGTTCCAAGCGTGATGCATCATCTCCCAAAGCCCGGACTGCAGCCTGAGGTCCCGAGAGGTGTCTGCGGCCGTGCTTGTTTACAGCACAGAGCTGCTGCTGGGCTCCCAGCGCGCTGCTGCAGGGCGAAGCAGAAGCGTTTGCCCTGCAGATGTTTTGAAGACCCGCAGATGAAAGGGCCATCAGAGCCCCTTGGTTTTCCTTTCATCTGTTCTTCATAACGTGGTGCTTGTTGTTCAGGTTGTTGCTAGAAAGGGAAAACAAGCTGGAAGCTGCGAGGGGAAAGACCCACAAGGGGTTTTTAGGATGCAATTGTACAATTAGCTGAATAACTTAATTTGTTATCAATTGCCTTGCAATAAGAAGGACAGGCTCCCAGTTTGTCTGGAAACATGGTCAATCAAGGGCTTTTTCCAGGATTGATGATACATTTCCAACATGGGCAAAGTGCTGTGAGAATGGATATTTATAATGACAAATTGTAGAAAAGTTGCAAATTGCATGTTCTCTTGCTTGTTTATCTTCTAAATACCTTGCAGATAGGGTTCTTTTAGCTCCCTTAATAAGCTAGACCATGTAACGAGCCAGATATTGGTAGCCAGAAAAAGGCTTTAAGGGGCTGAAGGGTATGTATTTTAAATTTCTTAGGTGTCTGGTCTAAAAAAAAAACAAAACTGAGAAAATAAGTGAAGATAGTTTCAAGAAGAAAGGATATGAAAACTCTGCTTAAAAGGGAAAGATTGAGAGGGAAGTATTGTGAATTTTTGCCTTTTTCCTAAAATTTTCCCCTTCAGTGGCTAATTAACATTTCAGAGAAAGGAAGGCTTTGCTCAAAATCCAGCATCTCTCCTTAAGGCTTGGCTTAAAAGTATGTCCTTGGGATCTTCAAGAATTCTGTAGAAAAACAGTGTAATACTGGAATTCCTAGTATTTTAAGGATCAAACAAAGAGCAAAAACAGCAAAGCCATTCCAGACAGTCTTTCAAGCTCATATAAAGAAGCAAATTCATGCAAAAGGTTTTTAAAAATACTTGGCAGCTCATCTTTAATATTAATTCCAGTACCCTTCCCATATTTTTCTGAATAATGCATCCTGGGCATTTAGTCCCTTCAGATATTTTAGACTTTTTTCCCTTTTGTTGTTTAGCCAAGTCAGTATACAAAATGGCAGCAGCTAAAAGTAGTTCTCGTTTTTCCTGATACATCATCTCCATCTCCCTCAAACCCCTTCAGTGCATTCCCTCTGAACCCCGGTTTGCCCCCGTCCCCCTGGCCGTGAGCGGCTGGGGCAGAGCCCAGCGCACGGCGGTCGCGAGGCGGGCGAGTGTGGGTCCGGAGGACGAGGAGGCGATTCGAGGCCGACCAGCTGCGTGGAGGCTGGCCGCTGGGGCTGGAAATGTCCCCTGGCCGCCTCCTGTTTCAATGACTTGTCCCGCAAACTGAATTGGCAAAAAGAAATTGGCTTTGTGCTCCTTGGAGCCAACGTAACATAGGCTGATAGGACAGAGTGGACTGGCAGACGGACCTCGAACCAAACTATAATGCGTTTGATTTTGTTCCTTTACAGCCATGGTTCTCCCTTTGTCCATCGCAGATCAGTAATCCTGCTGCTTCTCCGGCTCTCCCGTGGCATTAGTCATCGCATAATGCAAGTTGTTGCCTGACTCTAGCAGCTCAGCACGGGCTGTTGCACTGCTGATTTCTGCTGGTTGTGCTTAACAGTTGCAACCCATACCTGTGTATGGGAGAAAGAAGTGCATAAAATCGGGTAAATGTTTTTAGTACAAAAATCGGCTACTCTTTTGCTCTGCAGATTACCTTTTTGGTTGATTTAGTCATGAGAAAAATCTTTAGACAATTTATCCATCTTTGTCCCTCTAGTATGACACAAATATGAGTAATTATTAATGTTAATGCATTAACTAATGCAATGCTCCCATTTTCCATGCTTTAGTGACAATACTTGCTTTTTGTTAGGGTGGGAAAGATAATCGTGCAAAGAATTCTTTTCCCCATCATATTTTATCGCTAAAAGAGAAATCCCAAATGAAAAAGCCTCCAAAAGACAAATTCATTGACATACTCTGGTGTGAGACTGACAGCACTGCAGAAAAATTGCAGCTTTAAGCTTATTTATGTGAAACTTCTCAGAAATCATTTATCACCCGTTATCTGTGAATGTTTTTTTTCTCGTGTTGCTAATAAAATATTTCATCCTTCATGCTTTGTAAGCCCTCAGTCGTATGTTAATATGGCAGCTGTTTGTACACGTCTAACATGACACTACGTCTTGTTTGCGACAGCACAGTGATCAATAAGTGTTTGGGGTTTCCATCTTCTGGACTCACTTTCCTCTACAGTGCTTTAAAGTTTGTGCTCTTGCTTCATCCTCCCCAGGTAAAACAGCTGCCGGTTCCCCAGATCCCAGCCGTGGGCACTGGTCTGTCCCCCTGCGTGTAGCTGCTGCGGCACCGAATACCTTCGGATCCTCATTCGTGCCCCAGAGACTGGATGCTGAGCTGCCTTAGGAGTGACACAGAGCATCTGTGTGACGCTGGACCGCAGCCCGAGGTGTCGCTGAGCCTGCAGGAGGTGAGCACATTTATTCTGCTTCCATCTCCGAGCAGCGTTTCCTTGTCGTAGCAGTGTCACGGCACTGATGGCACGGGAGCAGGATATCGCGTTATCAGCTGCTCTCACCAGGTTACGCTGTATGAGACTTTTAGTTTCTGCTACTTCTGTAATTATACAACCGAAGGTTTTGTCTATTGTTGCATCTCCCAATTTTTGGTTCAGTTAGGGGCTACAAACTTTTTTTTATGGAACAAAAAGGTTTTTCCTAACTATTGGAGAAAAATCCATCCTTCTGGGAGGTGACTGATCTGAATATTTAGGATCTTATGCTAGGATTTTGGATGTTGCTGTTTGTCTCTTAGCGTGATCTGGGCTGTGCAGTTTCCTGGTTACTCCGAGTCAAATACACGAGGTCTATTGATTTTGGACCTCTATTTCTGGCTTCCAGCTTTCTTTATGGAGACTTTAATTTTCCCATCTCTCTCCTAAGGGCAAACCTCTCTTGTTTTGGCTCCTGCTGAAGTTCGGCACTGCTTGGCCGGGGCCTCAGAGCGCCCAGAGGCAAACCAGGCTTTTTGACAAGGCAGCTTCCTCCCCCGAGTTGAGGGGGGCCCCAGCAGGGCTGGCAGGCCGTGCAGATGGGGATTACTGCAAATACGGTTGCTATGCGAAAGGCACTGATTCGTAAAGGACTTTAGATGTGAAAATGTGTACACTGGCTTAGCCATGAGAACTCAGCTGTGGTCTTGGGTTTTGTTTCGATATTTCCCAACTAATCCTAGGACCAAGGCAAAACCAGGTGTACTTTGGCTCTTTGTAGGTTTTGACCACGCTACTGAAAGCAGTGGTGAGCCTGGGGATTGCTCCTAACAAGCTGACCTCGTTTAACTGAAATACTCTGGATTTCAGCTATTTTGCCCCTTTCATCCTGTTTTTCTCCTTTGCTTTTGTTCCCTTACTCCATCCACCTCCATTTTCTGCCTCACCAAGGGGGCTCTGAGAATGGACCCCCATGTCCTTGCTGGGGTTACCACACTCTCAGGTGAGCTCTCCAAGCCACTGCTACCAAACCGCATCACGTGCCTTCTAGCACAAGCTGCAGCCAACAGAGGCCTTGGAGCTGCTTTGGAGCTGCCTGCCCGCTGGAGAGCGAGCCTTTTTCTCCTCATTCAGTTGCTGCAGGCATCTGGGCCTTGGGGTGTTTTTAACAGGGAATATCAGTGCTGCTGGACTTCAAGGCAACCCAGTTTTGGGGGTTTGTGACCAAGGCAGCTATTTACAGGGCTCATTCCAGCACCAAGTACGTGACATGAGAAATGGGATTTCTGCTATTTAGCTTTACCTGTGTGCCCATTTGTTGTGAGAAGGTGCGGGGGGCTGTGGTCTGGGTGCAACGCCGTGTTGATCGCCGCCTCGCCCTCGGGGAGCAAGAAGCCGCGCGCAGCTCCCACCGAGCCGAGGGCTGGCAGGCACCTGGCGCTCACCGCGCTTTGTGCTCGCCTGCTGCACAACGGCGCTGGGTGGCTCTCGCAGCCCTGCGTGGCTCCTGCATGGAAAGCACAGCGGTTCTGCCACGCTGAATGCTGAACTGGGGCCAGATAGCCTTCCTGGCTGGGAAAGCAAAAACCTGCAGATGTAGTTTGAGTGAGGACTGAAAGCACCTGAAGGCTTCCTCCCCAGGTCGCTCTGTGGTGTGCTGTGAGCGGAGCCTGGGGGACGCAGGGACACAGGGACACCCGCTGCCTCCTGGAAAGATCCTTCGGAAGGCACGTGCTTGGGCAGGCGTCTGCTGCTCCCCCCTGCGCAGCTCTGTCTGCCCTCGCTGCGTGCAGCCTTCTGCACCTTCCTGCTCTCTGCTTGGCATGCTCATGGCAATTGAATGCCCTCGATGGCACTCAGTAAACAGGGCTGGAGCAAGGAAGCCCTCGGTTAATATAGGTGTATAACTTCTGGTTTTCTTTAGCGCATTGCCTGTTTGCTGTATCGAAGCTTGAGTACATTGGGGTTGCGAGTGTATCGCATCGCCATGCACTTGCACTGAACGGAATTTGCTTCAGTCTGCACGATACCCTCCCCGGCAGCTGTTAGTACTGACCTGCCTCTGGCCCCTTCTGCACAGGGAAATAACCCCAGTGGGTCACGCTGACGGCTCCGGGTGTGTGCGTGGGGCTGGCTGCGCCCGCGGGCCTTCACCCCCGCGGGGCGGCTGCTCTCGGCTCTCCGCAGCGGGAGCAGAGGTTTCCTGCCCTTTGCGCTTCTTGTACGGCACGGCGCGGGGCCGCACGTGCTGGTTTCAAAGGCTTGCAACTCTTACTCGTCATGGGATTTTGGGGATGGTTTTAGAGACAATCTTGGAGCAAGTCAACCCATCTTTAAAGGTGTTTGCAACAGGTTTCAGGGAGCAATGCTAAATCTCCCTCGTGCTCATTAGTGCTACTCGCTGATCGTTTCCAGCCCACGGACCCTTCACAGGGTTTCTGCAGCGCCTGGGGGAGGCGGTGGGGAGCGGCCAGGTTCCCTGGCCTTTCGCAGCCCCTGGATCTTTGGCATCTTGCGTTCCTATGTTCAGTTTTGTCTTTCCTGCTGCCGTTGTGCCCAAGCTCATCCATAAACATACCACGCTGCCTCTTAATTAGGTATATTAATTCTATATTTATAGGTCATTTGAGGCTTACTTGGATGTTTAAGATCACTTCATAATACTTAACAGAATGTGAATAATGAAGATTTATTATTTAAAGACCATGCATTTCTTTTTCCTGCTGGTCTAGGATATATTTTTGCTTGCATATGCAGGCCATTGTTCCTCTGACTTCTTTTATGCTCTATTCAATAGTGTATTGCAGTAGGACATGTCATATTTTAGGGCTGTATATTACGGCGTAAACACGGTGTAGGTGATATTTTTATGGACTAAATGGAGATGAGACTGTCTGTTTGAAGACTTGCTGGTTTATGGGCCCAGCCCAACCCATTGATTTAACTGAGGAAAATGGATTATGAAGACTTCTTTTAATTGTATTTTCAATGGAAACTCTCTGGTATCTCCTCCATTCCTTCCTCTTCTCTTCTCCCTAGCTTGGTCTGAAGCTGCTGTGCCTTCTGGGGTTGGGCCTCTCTCCTCCAGGCTCTGCGTTGGGTGCTCCTGCCCCAGATCCCGCATCCAAGCCTCTGGCCTCCCCACAAACCAGCCCTCTCCCCCAAAGAACAACCCTTAATCGTACCTCTAGCAAACACAAGCCCTCCCAGCTACCTGAGCCTGCCTCCCCCGGGGCTTCAGAGGGGACGGCACGGTGCCGCGGCGGGGCCACCTCCGGCTGCGGGCAGAGCTCCACCACAGCAAAACTTGCACAGTCAGTTCTGAGCGTGGCTCTCACATCTCCCAAATGAGAAAGGATGGGTATGTGGCTTAGTGGTTTCAATGGGAATCATCCCTTCCTAATCTACTGCTTTAAATTCTTGTTTGAAAAGCCCAGAAACTGCGAGAAGAGAAAACAAACTGATGCTTGAGTTCTCGCAGTTTTGCTGGCAGAGTGTCAACATCATATTTTATACAGTGTACGTGCTGTTAAGGTACTGAGATAAGCAAAACCTCTGAAATTTCCCTGCCTAACAGCTCTCTGATGCTCTTGATTTTGTAAACCTCTTTATTCTATAGTACGTGATTGGAAAAGGCCACCTCACTAATGAGAAAAGCCGCTGTGGGGAACAACAATATGTGCTTACTGTCCAGCTTTCTATCTAAAGCTCTTTTGTGCTTGGATTTAAAAAAGCTGCTTTTGTTATTGTTGAGCTTTATCTCTTCAGCTGGTCTGGAGACAGTGTATTAGTCAGATGTGTGGGTAGTGAATTACCCGTGATGTCAAACTGTGTTGTTAATTAAAAATACATGCTTTTGACATATTAAGCATCCATTAGAAGCACCATCCTTTGTCTGGAGAAGCACTGTGCAAGGCACTGCAGAAATTGGGAGAGCTGACGAGACATGGGGGCTAGCTCGCAGAGAGCAAAACTGAGTAGATTAAATGTAAAAAATGGAACTGTTGCTTTGGATTATGTGTTTGCTATTGCTTTTGCTTATCTCCCAAGGAGTGAATCTCAAGGGCTTAGCTGGATGTCTGGGTGAGAACTAGCAGGTGAAGTACTGCCATTTTTTCACTGGTAAAATTGTTTTTCTGATTTGATCGGCATAGTGCAGCACGGTGTCTGGTGGTTAGCATACCCTTGTAGCTGGAGGTTTTCAGGGAGGAGAGAAATTGGATTTTTTTAAACTTGATGTGACACACTGCTAATTCAAGCGATATTTATTTTCCCACAGGCTATATTTTCAGAGGGGTGTAAATGGAGATTTGCAGTGCTGTAGTGTGTCCTTAAAATTGAAAGCTAGCTTTCATTTGTAATCTTAAGAAGCAGGTATTAAGTGTAAGGCATTAGGCATACCTTAGTTCTTGCAGGTTATGTCAAGCTGTTGTTCCTCGGCACCGACAGGCGTGGTAACGATGTCCTCGGCTCGGCTCAGGGCTGCGGGGCGCTTCCGAAAGCCACGCGTGGGGTGGTGGGTGGCCGGTGCCCGAACCAGAGGAGACGCGCCCTGCTGGGGGCTTCTCCCTGCTTCCCACCCGGGTTTCACAGAGTTTGCTCTCTTTCCTCGGTGGCGGAGCTGCTGCTGTGGTGCAGGGCCCGCTCCTCGTGCCTGCCCTGAGCGGCACAGCCCCGGTCTGCTCCCGGAGGCCGGGCCGGGTGTCCGGGTCGGGCACGGTCTGTGATGGAGGCACTCTGCGCTTACTTATTTTTCAGAGAAAAATCATGAGGTAAAAGGAAATCTTGTTTATTAAAATTTGAATAACTGAGTTTTAATCACCCAGGGACAGCGTTGTCTCGTTCCACATCGATCAAACTTGAGCACAAATGAAATGGGCTTCCCCATTCCAAGCAGTTGTACCAAGGACAATGGTAAAACCCTGAAAGCCAGTGCCACTAATAGGCTGTTGCTCTGTTACACATGGGCTTTTCCTGGGTTATATGGGAAATCAGATTGCTTCTGATTTTGAAACAGAATAGAAAGTAGACGATTTCTTATTAATACAGATAAATTTGAGTCAGCTGTAGCATCCCCTTTAAAACTGGTTTTATTTTTAATGGGTAATTGCTGAGTCCTGAATCGTTTCTCAGCCCATGAGGCAGTGCACACAGCGCTTTACATTGGTATGCAGCAAGGACTGCAGGTCTGCGGTCGTGACGGTCTATTTAAAACCCGCAAGAGAAGGAGCCTCCTGAAACAAGGTTATGCTCTTCATTTGCCATTCGAGTATTGAGAAATCGTATCTGCTGTTTCCAAAAAGGAAACAGAAATCCTACCTTATTTTGAGTTTGCTCCTAATGATTCTGAACAAAATTTAATTTTGATATTCAATTTAAATTGATATATTAATAAAATATGAAGTCTTAACATGTAAATAATTCAAAATGGGTGTGATTATCCACTAAAGCTATACAATACCGTATGGATATCAGCACTGTGTTTTATAGTTAATGCTTAGTGTACCCGGAGTGCATTTGGGGAAGAAATGCTCTTTGACTTGCAAGCTGTTACTTGAACGGGCATGCTTGCAGGTGGGAGCTCTGAAAAGAAGTTGCAGCTCATTAAGTACATTCGAGAACAAGACAAAATGCCTTCATAGCTTAAGGAAAGGTACTACTGGAACAGTTCAGGGCCAGTAAGAGCGGCAGAGGTGGGTTAGGTGTGCTGGTGGGCTGGATGTGGGGATGCCTGGTACACCACGCCAGCCAGTCCCGCGTTTCAGAGTTCTCAAAAATAGCACTAAAGTAGGGCAGCTCTTTGCCACCTCTCCTTCCCTCGCGCTCTCCCCAGCTCTGTTCCCACGCCCTGCAGCGGGTGCCACTGTAAGGGCAGCGGCAGCCGAGGGCCCAGGCGGGCTCTGCGGGAGGCTTCGGGCAGCGCGCGCTGCTCAGGGCCGGCCCCAGCCGCTGCGTGCGCCCCTGGGCTGGGGGTCCCCTGGCAGCCGGGGCGCTGCGAGCAGGCCTGGCGAGGGCTCTGCAAACCAGACCATTTCCTTAAGTATCCCCGTAGGAAGAGCTGGGTGGCTGGAGCTGGGTGGCTGGAGCCAGCAGTTGCGGATCTCAAGTTTCTCCGTGTGGTTCTCGGTGCCCCAGAGCTCACTCCAAAGGCTGAAGCCGAGGCGCAGGCTCCTGCCCTGCCCTGTGCTGCCGTCCGATGTTTCCTGTGGCTCTCGTGCCCGCACATTGCAGGAAGGCGGCACGGGGCCCTCCCATGCCGTGTTGCACCGTGCATTTTGCATGATCGAGACCGCTGCCATATTGCTGTAAATGCACAGACTGAATCCCGAAGGACATCATTCTGCTGCTACAGCCTGGCTGCTCAGCCTGTGAGGGAGCGTTTTCTGACCTGAAAAGCTGCGGATGGGCGTTAGCCCCGGAGGTCTCCCAGGTCCGTGTGACAGGGCCGGGTAGGAAAGCCTGTCTGTCCAAATACCATCACTCCTGAAGGAAACGGGTACCAGCTGCCAGAATGACGTGATGTTTTTATTAGTGTTTAAGAAAGGAAGTGGGAGCAATATTCTGCTTATTGATGCCCTGGAAGAATAAGAGCCCGAGGTGGGGGCGGGGGGGGGAGGAAAATGACACTTGGCTGTGGTGTTGGACAGCACTGAAGACGAGTAATGCCTGATAAGGCGAGCAGCTCTGAAGTGCAATTCCGGTCTGAAAAATTGCTTTGTGATAGCAATGGAGTGAGGTTCGAGGTGTTGCGAGTCAGTGGTTCTCAGCATAATGTTTTTCTAACTGCTGTCCCTGGAAGCACAGCCTGAGCTCTCAGAGCAAGCCGCAGCTCAAGCCATTAATAAAACCTGTGACATCTCTTAATTTCAGTAGCGGTCGCTTAGTGGTGACCTGCGGGGTAGAACAGACCTCATTTCAGCCTCGGCTTTGTGAAAACCACAGAGTTTGTGGGAATAAAAGTCAGTAAAAACTTATTTTTGTCCCTGATGTCAGCAGATTATGCTGTGAATGCGCGCAGGGAGCCGACCTGCTGAGTCAGGTAGAGCCTTTCTACAAATCGCTTTTCAGAGGAAAAAATGCTTTTTGATAAGATGTAAGAATTCCATGAAGATCCGAACTTCAGTGTGTGATTCAACTGGAAGAAAATACGCAGTAAAAAGATACATATAAAATGTAATGGGACTCTCAGCATGACTAGGGGCGAACAAGCAAGAGCTAGAATGGTCTTGGATGCTTTGCTGCACGCAGGGGAGCCCTGCTACGATACAAACCGCTGCATTAATCGGGAAAAGCCCCTTTTGTATGCGATGTGAGGAGGTGCACGCTGCTAAAAGTATTAGCTTTATGCATTTCTCTGTGGCTGAATTTAGAGTGTAATGAGTGAGAAGCTGATAAGAAAACGCTAAGTGTGGGAAGCCGCAGCCCTGAGCCGCTTCAGGCGCTTGCTGGTAACGTGGAGCCGTGGAGCACTTGGCCGCGGGGTCATCTGGCCTGCCATCAGCCGCCTGTGGGTTCAGCGTAAAGGAATTTCAGAATGGATTCAGGCAAAGGAGGCAGACGGGCAGCATTGGAGGGTTCCCCCAAGCAAGCAGTGTAACTGCTGCGGGAAGGCTTGAGCTCTCGGGAGGAAGATTGCCCAGCTCTCCCAGTGTCCTTGGGCGCACTGTGCCTGGGGGGATTTGGGGGTACCAGCCTGGGGCACCCCCAGCTGGCACAACCACGCCTGCAGCTGCTTTGTGGGTCAGCAGGTTGGTTCAGCTCGAGGGGAAAAAAGAACCGGGGACCCCGCGGTGCCGGGGTGGGACCGTGCCAAGGATGGGGTGGGAGCAAGGCAGGGCTGCTTAGCGGTGAGACGAGGCCCGTGCAGAGCAGCAGAATAAATGAGGTTCTAACAGCCGTCCCCTTAGAACTTCCCTTTTGTATGTTTCTGCTTCACCTAAAGGTAGTCGCGTGGCTGGGGGAATTGGGCAGTCCTGAAACCTGCTGTGCTGCCTGGCACCATGGAGCGCTCCCCCGGGGGCCTGTCCCCAGCGCCTTCCCAAGCAGCCCCTGCGCACCCCTTCCCGTGGCAGGGGGCTCCCACCCTTCACAGGGCTGCTTTCCGGGGGGCTCTTCTTCATGAGCTCCTCAGGAGGCACCGGGCGGGCTCCTGAGCCCCTCCAGCGCCCGTTTCCATCTTTCAGTGTTCGGTGGTTTTGCTGTTCTGGTGGTTGCAGTTGGGCTCCTGCTTCTCTTTTCTCCCAGCACGCAGGAGAGCAGCAGCACCCAGCAAGCCACTGCTTGGATGCTCGTATGCTGCGGCATTTCCATGGAGCTTCGGAGCATCTGAAACTGGTTCAACGTGAAAGTACCAGTATTCCTCCTGGCTTAGCCTGTGTAGCAAACCTATCATGACAGACCACATGGATTGTGTTTAGGTAAACTGGTGTTTTGTAAGCCCCTCCGTTTAAATTATTCGGACATGAGCGTGGAACTACAAGCTTTATTGTAGCAGAGATCATAATGGTCCCCCAGTGTCCTTTGAACAGTAGAAAAATCTAATTAAAGGAAAAACACTTGCTGTGCACATGCAAGGTTCACAGCAGAGCTGCTCGATGCCTTTGGAGCTTTTGCTTTTTCTTCCCTGCTGCTGGGGAGGGTTGGCCGGGCCTGTGCCCCGTGTGCTTGGAGGCAGGGGTATGGGCAGGGGGGTGGCCGCTGCCCCCAGCATGCTGCAGAAGCCTCCAAGCATGGAGCTGCTCCCTGTTTCCACTCCTAATCCCGATTAATCTCCTTGGGAGGGCTTCTTTGTTATGTGTGCTGCAGCGTAATATTCGGGAAGATGTAATTAAAAAAAATCTTAACTGATAACACACTTAAATCAAAGCGCATTATCCACAGTGCAGCCTTATCTCTGGGTGGGGAGGATGGGGTGAGGGGGGTTATCTGCGGCTGCCCTGGGCAGGGGGATCACAGAATCATTTAGCTTGGAAAAGACCTCCAAGATCCAAACCTTCAACCTAGAACAGCCAAGTCCACCATTAAACCATATCACTAAGTTCTACATCTACGTGTTTTTTGAAGACCTCCAGGGATGGGGATTCAACCACTTCCCTGGGCAGCCTGTTCCAATGCCTCACAACCCCTTCAGTGAAGAAATTTTTCCTAATATCCAACCTAAACCTCCCCTGGTGCAATTTAAGGCCATTTCCTCACCTGGCTGCTGCTGGGGTGGCTCAGCCACTGCCAGCCCTCACCCCAGCACTGTCCTGCGTGAAACAGCAAATGGCAAAATACCTGGGGGCGGGCGTGTTTTGCTGTAATTGCACTGCAAGTCTTTGTAGGTCTGGAAGAGGTTTTTTAAAAATAAATAAAAACCGAGCCCCCAGACTCGGAGGCTGCCAATGAACTACTTCTCCCGTGGTGTCCTGCCGCTGCAGCAGCGACCCGCAGCACCTCGGCCTGGCTCGCGGCAGGGAGCAGCCGCGGGCTGAAAGCGGTTTGTCAGCCTGTGGGTGTCCCGAGTGTGCCGCTCAGGTACGATCAGCATCTCTGCACAATGCACTGAACACATTCCAGATGCGCTTGCTGTATGCTGAGCATGTTGTCACCGTGGCTGTAGGTTTTAACGTGCCCAGAACATCTTCCTGCCAGGTCTACAGGAGGGCCAGGTCTTCTCCTGCAGGGACACAGGCACATATGCACAGGCTGTGATTTTCTTTAATTCCCCATAAAAGAGCTATCTGGTCTTAAGAGTAATGGAGGTGGTGTCCAAGGAGCGTTGCCTGTGTTGGTAAGCAGGGATGGGCCAGGAGGGATGAACCCCTTCCAGTGCTGCTGAGGACACCGTGCGTGCGGCTGGTGGCCCCGCGCTGCCCCTCCGGCAGGAGCCGTGGCCCCTCGTTCTCCCATCTCGGGGAGCCTTCCGCTGCCACCGCACGCCTCTCCCGTTGGCTGCCAGGCCTCTCCCAGCCCCGGTCAGCTCTGTGTGGAGGCCCCTGAGCACGGCCGCTGCCGGGACACACCGACACCGAGGGGCTGCTCTCCGTGCAGGAGCACCCTCACGCGGACGGAGGAGAAAGGCTCGTCCTTGTAGATGCGGCTGCTGCTGATTGCCAATGCCCTTTGTGACGCAGCCTTGCGATAGGTTTTGTTGGAATTGTTTTGCTCTGTACCAATTAATGGTAACCAAAATCTTTGCTGGCTGCGGAGCAGAGCAGGCGTGAGCGTGCTGGCAGAGGGCAGCTCTGCCGTCCGGCTCTGCCGCTGCGGTCGGAGCTCCCCTCCGTCCCCGCTCGTGAGGCTGCTGTCGGCTGGGCACAGCAGCGAACCTGCAGCTGGTGCCTCTCCTGGTGCCGGCAGGGACGGGATTCCTGAGCAGGGTGGAAGAGGGGGGATCTCTTTTAAATATAGTTAACTTTATTTTAAATGTAAATCCCTATAAACATGAGAAATCAGTATGGCAGAAACATAACTGTCAGCATTATATATTTCATATCTTTACAGGTATGGTATTTCTTTTAGTAATACAAAACTATTATTAGGACAGATTGGCCTGAACCTAACTTTGAAATTTAAATATTAAAATTTCAGAGATGTAGAATTTGAATTTAATGTTTACTTGCTCAGCGTGAACGAGGGCCCTGAATCTCTTACAGTAACAGTCCCAAGCATCTCTGAAGTTGTCTGGGGCTCGCAGAATGGAGAAACGGTGCCGTTCGAGGCTGACCTGGGTTTGTCTCACACGAGTCTGTGCCCAAGTGAGTCTTTGCTGGGAGAGCAGAGCTGGAAGAGCACCTCCTGCACCTCCGGCCGCTAGCACGTTTGTTGCTCTGCTGCTTTGTTCTGCGCTTCTACCTGGTGGAGATTTCCTGAGTCGGGCACTTCTGTGTTCCTGTGTTCTGTAGGCAGCTTACTGCGTGATTCTGCCTCTCTTCAGAAGGATGGTTGTTACATCTAGATATTTCTGTCATAGCTATTTTCTGATCATTAGCAGATTTACTTTCTGTGCGCATGGATTCCTTTTCAGTTTTCTTTTAACTGATGCATCACAAATTAACTTTGTTATTGCCAAAATCCTGTGAAACCCTTTTAGGTGAAACAGTGGAAAGAATACATTCATGTGCAGCCAAAGCACCAGCAAGTGCAACGCTTCAGCCTGCGTCTGTCTGGCACGTCTGTACCTCTTGGCAGCCAGGGATGAGGTAGGAGGACAGACCCCTGATTGAAAAATGACATGGTTCACATGGGCTTCGCTGGGCCGGCTGATCTGTATTCACTAGGAACCTGCTGCTGTTTTGTTTGGCTTGCTGGGAGAGGTGTTAAATCTTGACCTTTTTTTCATGAAAATAGCCATGATTTTTTCCCTTGATTCAGGACAGTAATAATAAATAAATAAATAACGGATCTACTAAGTTTGAACTTGAGGTTTAAACTGCAAGAGCTGGATTGTATAGCTACTTAAGCTTGTTATCGACAAAGGAACAGTGTGGAAGCGTGACCACGGATTGAGTAAGGGGAGCAGTACGTCTGTGTGCCAGCAAGGCCGACGCAGCAGCACGCTGCTTAACCACGGCTCGGCCGGGCTGACTGCGGCTGGTCCCCGGGTCCCTGGAGCCACGGCGTGGCCCCGTGGGGCTGCAGCGCTGTCTTGTGCCAGGCCGGATCCGGCCACAAAATGTTCAGAGGAGCTTAAGTGGTGGCAAAGGCTTGTCTTTAACCTCTGACTTATTGTGAAGGTGCCTATAGAGAGAAATTGAGACTCCTTGTTGGAAAGCCTGTTGGCTCCGCCTGTCCCGATGGCTGTCAGATGTGAGAACTGTAGATTTGTGGTCTGGGATTTCTCTCGATGTCTGGAGACGTGCCAGTCTGCATCCAGACCAGCAGGACCAGCACCGTATGGGTTGAAGAGTTCCTCTCTCATTTTAGGATGCTCTGCTGCATGCAGAAAGGATTTCTGAATGGAAGAAGCTGCGAAGCTTTCAAACGCACATCGATATCGAGCCCTTGTGCCCTGCTTGGCTTAACTTTGGCAACGGGCAGGGTGGGCCGGGCCGCTGCAGGAGCCACCGCGTCCCACGTGCAGCGCTGGCAGGGAGGGTTGGGCACAGGGGGGCCTCTGCTCGCTAGTTAATGAGCATTAATTAATAAAGCCTTGCCAAAGCGCTCAACCAGGCACTGCACGGTAATAGAGGGGAACACACGTAACGGGGGCCGCTCTTAACCCCGGACAAGCCCCCGCCACTGTTAAAATAACTTGTTCTGAGTGAGGGGAGCCCGTGCAGAAGCAAGCCTGGCCCCGTTCTGATGTCCGTGTGGGAGCCTGCAGCCCCCCGGCCCCCCGTGTCCCGGGGCCCTCCCAGCTCGACCTGGGTCTCGGTGGGAGCGAAACACCCGTACTGGGTAACTATGGGGAGACAAAGAACCCGAGCGAGCTCAGCTCTGGGAAGGCCTGTGCTGCGTGCCGGGTTTTGAAATGGGCTAAATTTAAGACTGAAGTGTGAAGCCGAGCTTCTGCCTGTGTGGTGCTTTGAAGATAGGCTGAGCCCTGAGCAGTGCTACGTCCCTGGGAAACGAATTTGGGTATTGCCTTGCTGTAAGTAAACTAGTCTCGGCAGTTCAGTCTTTTTTCTGTTCGGTACGTCTCTTTCCTAATTCCGTTCCTTATAAGATGGCACTATTTTTAAATGAGAGTCTTATTTTCCTAATTATTTCCTAATATGTCCCAATTATGTCGTTATTGCTTTTCTGTTTCTGTTCTGTTGATTCATTTGCAGGCACCTCACCCCAGGTTGGTTTCTGCCCTAGCTTTTCTGCAACTTCCAGAATTACGGCCAATGTTTCACAGCCGATACAAAGTTTCACTGCTGAGGGCTTCTTGAAAATCAGTCAATTAAGGCCCAGCAGTGCAGCGCCTGCGTGGAAGGCAGCCGGCATCTCGTGGCCGCTTGTTTCAGCTTCAGAGCAGCTCCCGGTTTGGTTGATCAGAAGGATTGTTATCCGTGGGTTAAACAAAGTTTGCTTGAATTCTCCTCCTCTCTCCCTGCTGCTCTCAAGGCTGCCCAGGAGCTTTCTGTGCTGGCGAGGGGTGGTTCTCCCCTTACTCTGTTCACTCGAGTTCTGCCAACTGCGTGGGGATCCAGGCAAAACCTCCTCAACGCCGGTTAGCTCAGTACCGCTTGCCCACAAGACCGTCCCCATTAGCCCAGGCCTTTTGATAGTAAATGCTACGTACAGCCCTCTACTTTCCACCGATACTTTATTCAGGAAAAGGACCTCAGCCTGTAGGTTTGGTGCTGATGTTTCCAGCTGTGCACAGCGCTGTGGATGCTTGCAGGCAGGCATAGAGCTGCCGTGGCACAGCAGAGCAGCGGGGCTGGGATGGAGAGAGGAGATGCCCAGAGAAGAGACAGCAGTGTCCTTAAGAAAGCCCCAGACAGGTTGTCTAGGTGCACAGCCCTTGAGTTGTTAAGTCCTGTCTAAAGAAAAGGAAGGCGAAGATGTTGGAGCAGAAGGCTGCTGCGAGAGCGGAGGCTGGGAACAGCGCGAAAGCCGATTACAGGAGCCAGTGCCTCGTGCTGTTGGTGCGGTGAGCGGATGCGTGCAGCTGGAGGGTGCGGTGAGGAAAAGGAAATTTGGCTTACTGGGGAGTTTGCTATGGGGAGAACTGATCTGCCTTTTGGAAAGCTCAGGAAGGCTGTTAATAGATCCCTTTTTAATATTAGGATTTGGTAATAACTTCCAACAACTGTAGAGCTGTTTGCAGCAATTGTTTTGAAAGCATTTGGCTGCATTCTTGACCTGTCCTGTCTGCTGCGTATCGTGGTGCTATTTCTGAATAACGTACCTGACAACACCTCTGAAAATAAAACTGACCCCCAAATGTAAGCTTTGTAACTTTGCTGTGAGCAATATTTTTCTTCCATACTGAAGTTGCCACTTGTCTGAACATCCCCGCTTTCATGTTTGTGGTGATACTGCTGCCTGGTGAGTTACCTAAGGCAGCACAGCTGAGCGTAGCCCAAAGCCTCTGCCCGGACACCGGTGAGCCTGGCAGCACGCACTGGCTTTGGGAAGGCTGCCAGCAGGGATGCACCGTGCTGGGAAATGTCTCAAACTGACCACACCATAAAACAATCTCCTCTTTAAACTTTTTTTTTATTAAAGGTATGAAAAGGATTGGTTTTCTTTCCCTGTTCTTAATGGCCTTCTCCTGCTTATTGCACCTGTCTCCCCTGCCTTCAAGAAGACCGTACCCTCCTGGCCCACCCAGCTCACCTGCAGGATCCTGCCCTGCTGGGAGCGCTCAGAAACCTTCAGATGTCCTGCTTCAGGTGTGCTGGAGCAAGCAGGGTTGTATCTGTTCAGATGCTTTTCATTTCATGCTTCCTTTTGTGTCCCGGGCAGCATGACTCTCTCCAGTCTTTCATGAGGCTTTTCCAGCCTTGCTTTGGAAAAAAGCCATCTGATTTACGGAAGGACCAGTTAGATAGCATTTGTTAAGAGATGCTTACTCCATTTGCATGTTAACCAGTTGTCTTCAAGAATCAGATGAGCCCCATATGTGTTTTCTACCCAGAAATGACTGGAAGCTTCCAGTGCCTTCTGAGGAAGAACTGCATCTGGTGACATGGAACCCAAAATCTTGAGATGTGGAAACTGCTGCAGTTCATACAAAGCATCCCTGAGAGGCAAGAAAATGAGATCTGTTTCTTCAGACAGGTTTTTCTTCTTGCTTTGAAAAATCTCTCATTAGTGGCCACTTCTGCTTCAGAAATTCAGAGTGAGCTGGGCTGACACCGCACACAGGGCAACCTGAGCTGGGCTGGGGAAGGTTTTCCTGCCCAGTCAGTGCTGCGGGTGGAGCCAGAGCAATTACAGCGTATGTCATGTATTATAATGTGCACATACCTCGGAGGGACGGAAAATGCTCTAAAAGTACCGAAGTGCCACTCGCAGGCCCTGCCGTGCTGCCGCGGGTGGCAGCGGGGCGAGGCAGCGCAGAGCGTGCGGCGTGCGGCACGTCCCCAGCTCGGGAACGCGGGCGGCCCCGGCGCTGGCGAGCTGCTCGGCGTGCTGCGGCGCAGCGGAAGCAGCAGGAGCGGTGATGCCCATCGAGCGCGGTGTTCACCAGGGCCTGGTGCTCAGCTCAGTGCGTCGCTGCCGCTTGGCAGCGCGTCGAGGAGGAGCTCGGGGTGCCCAAAATAGCGAGAATTCAGAAAGACGCGTTTTTGAAATTACAGGGCAGCTAGGCAACAAAAAGTACACAGTCCGCGCTAAGGCTTCAGCTGTTTGTTTGATGCTTCAGCCAAAAACGGCTTCGTTAGTCAAACTGAAATACTGTAGGCGGTTAATCCTAAACCCACCAGGGATCCTGAGCAAAATGGCAGCACGAGGCAGACACAGCAGTGTGGGAGCATCTGTTGCCATGCCAACCTTTTAATTTAAAGCTATGGCAGAGCAGATGCTATCACATCATAAATACAGGTTTACCTTGTAGTAACGATGCTGCTCTAGACATTAAGTTTGCTCATGTGCAGGGATGCTTGGGACCTGAAGGATGCATAATAAATCAAAGTGCTGTGATTAGCTGTATTTATCTTTTGTGAAATAAGCATTAGGCTTCCTTGGACTCATTGCTTTTCATGAAAAATGGTGAGTTTTATTTTTTTCTGGAAGGCCTCTTTGCACATTGCTCACCTGGATGCACTGCTCCCAAAAACACCCCCTGGGCCCCACTCTGCACCCCATCCCCACAGCAGCGTGGTCCATGCCACCCGTCTCCGCTGCCCGTCACTCTGGCACTCAGCTCCACAGCAGCATTAATTGCATTTTCATTTTATGCAGAAGTTTTTTCTATAAGTCAAGCTAATGATCTGTGCATGATGCATATTTGTGAGTTAGAGCTGCAGATGGACAACCCGGCGGCATGAGAGGCAAAGCGTGCGGCAGTGTGCTGGGCTGGCAGGGCTTGGTTAGCTCCAGACACGTTCTGGGAAACCAGTGTCTCTTATTGTTCTGGCTTCAATTATATTGTTCCACACCCCAAGATGGTATTTCGGATGTGAAAAGACACAGGGACAAGTTCTGGATTAAAAAACAAATTAACAAACTCTCCATATCTTGCGAGCAGCGCCTGGAAGCTTTGTGCAGGGCAGGTGCTGGCTGGAGGCTGAGCTGCAGCTCTGATGCGCTGCGGCCGCTGGGGAGCCGCTCAGACGGGAGCGCAGCACCAGGCCGGCGTACGGGTCGCAGGGTGGCGGCTTGGCAGGGCGTTCCTCGAGCTCTACGCATCTGCCTTCCTCCTTCCTTCCCCCCAGCAGCTCCAGCCCGGTCGCCGCGTCCCCCAGCCCACGAGGTGCTCTTGCAGCTGGGCGTCTCCTCCACCCGCTGGGAGCTGCCCCGAGTTTCCCTGCTTCGCCTTTTGCGATCGGGTGCTCAGCGCCTCTTGGAGAAAAGGCACCGACTGCACCAACAGCTCCATGGCCATACCCAGCCTTTGGTGAAGTCTCCCAGCTCCTCAGGAGGCAAATGAGGGCGTGCTTTTATAGCACATCCTTGCTGCTGCTTTTCCATTTATCTGATTTGCAGAATCTGGTTATGTTTTCTAGTTTTACATCAGTATTCTTAGATAATAATGAGTTTTTCCCTGTTGTGTCTAAAGTTTTGGAATGCTATGGGGGTACTTGTTGCAATTAGTGCCTTTCCTTTTCTGTTAATGTGTCTTTTGTTCTTGTTGCGAAGGGAGCAGCCGAGTAGCTCGTGCCCCTCTAGGCAGAGGGCTTTCCCTTGCATGCAGCTGCATGTGTCGGGAATGGAGGTGCTGGGCTTCTTACCAGGCCACATGTGGGAATCTCTTTGTAGAAGCTGTCTTAAACTCAGCAAGGGGAGATCAGCTGGAGATCAGCTGGAGATCAGCTGGAGCGTTTCTGCTTCTGGGGAGGGCAAAGCAGAAATGCACGGAAAAATCCCGCCCCGAGCAGGCGGGTGCTTGGTGTCCCTGGAGGATGGGCAAGAGGCGAAGTGTTGCCGAGTGCATTAGGTGGGAGTGGTGCAAGTCATATAGCTGCAAATGGCACAGGAAAGCATGGTGTCTGGGTACGTGGGCAACGCATATATGCAGAAGGCACTCTGCAGCGAGCAGTGTGCTTGTTGGGTCTGGCGGCAATCTGAAGGCCTGGCGGCGTGGTGCGGGGCGGCCCCGGCAGCGTTCCGGTGGGGAGCACGGAGGCACTGGCTGCGGGACGTAACTTCCTCAACAGGAGTCTGTGGGGACGCCTGGGGAGAAAGGAGGCCAAATTCTTTGGTAAGAACGGCACAATAAACCCCGTTTTGGTGAATGATTCCGCCAGTGAATTCAGCGGCGAGGATGCGCTTGGGAAGTGAACGAGTTCAACTGAATTAGTGAATGCTGCAAAGCATTTTAATTTTTAACACTCTATTTCCCTTTCATGCTTATGTGAGAAGTATCTGAGCATCAGCAACTTCGGTTAGCTGAAAATTAGTTCCCAAATTCCCTTTTAGTTCAAGTAGATGCCCCCCTGTTCTTCTGTAGCGGTCTGGCTGGTCTGTGCCTGCTAACAAGCTGTTGTCGTGCCCCCATATAAATATGGCATTCTTCTTTTAGAGTTGCTTTTGCAACCCGCAGATGGAGTTGTGCACAGAAATATTGTGGAGAAACTTCGTCCAACTGCAAAAATGGTGTTTGGGTGAGGTCTAAAAGGTCTTTTTAGGAAAAACTATTGGACACATGGATTTGTACCACACACCGCATGTGAGCGGTGATATGGCTCGGGAGACGGGGCGTGCAGCGTGCTGCTGCTCTGGGAAACGCTCCATCTCAGTCCAGCACTTCTCCAGAAGTTCTCTATTAGTTATTAAATCTGCAAACTACGTACCCCCCGGAAGCCCCAGAACCCTCCCACAAGCCCCATCTCACTGGCGGGTGGTGAAAATCAGCCCTTTCAGCCAGAAATGGGCTGTTTTGTCAGGAGTTTTGTCCATCACTGTGAGATGTTCCAGATTTTGGGGGTAGCTGGTATTTAAACCTCTGTTTTTAAAATGTAATGGAATATTCAAGTACCAAAAAGTGTTGTTTAAGAAACAGGAAGTTTGCTTTTTTAAATTCCAGGTTTGATATGGAGCGTGGCTCCTCTGCCAGCTCTAGGCACTCATTCGCATGAACTGTTATGGTTTGCCCTTAATTAACCACTTCCCAGAAAATTGCTGCTGTCTTTATAAACCTCAGAAAGTAGTGTACATGTTTAAAGGGAGAGGGACAAAAGGCACTCATTTTTAGAAAGCATCTTGCTCAGAGAAGGATGCCAGCCCAAGTGCCAAAGCAGCTCTCAGCACTTTCTGGCAGCTGAAATGAGAAGCACAAAACAACAGGACCCCAAGCAAAAAAACCTCTGCCTGCACAAAAATGTAAAGAGGAGGATGCAGTGACAGAAGCACTTCTGACTTTGGCAAGACCCAGTTCTGTGCTACAAAACCGGGCTTGCTCGTAGGACCGGATACACGTAACTATATTTTATTCACTTCTTTTTGTGGATTTGCCTCTGGATTGTGCCTCTCCGTACTATATCCACGAAGTTGTACTCCGTGCTGGGTCTCGATGCTGCCGCTGCTGGGAAGGCAGAGCACGCTGCCCAGATCTCGTCACTCACATCTCGTGCCGAGGGGGTGCAGCGTGGGCGCAGGCTGCGCGTCGGAGGCAGAGCCAGGAGGGCCCGCCTGCAGCTCTGCCAGCAGCGCATCGCAAGGGCTGCTTGGCAAACGTGTCGCGCTCTGCCGGGAAGGCATTTGTGCTTCGCTCCCCCAGAGCTCCTTCCAGGGACTGTCCCAGAGTTCTCCCTGCGCGAAGCAGGGGTTTGGGAGCCCAGCCCATGGGGTGGGCCACAGGTTAGGAAGAGACAAATTTAAAGACAGTTTTATTTGGGACATGTCGTTTCCAGTCTTCTACCTAAAAGCTTGACGCTTTGTCTCTTTCTACCTAACACTTCTTGTTTTGCTGCTGAGCTTGTTCATGTTTCACAGGGGAAGAAGGGAGAGCATGGCTTTGTCAGCCCTATGGATATTTATGCTGTTGTCCCCAGGTTGTGTGTGCGAATGCAACGGTGGGCACCTCTGTGGGGCTGTGCCACAGCCTGCTCTGCCAGGGATGTTCATTTGGGATTTCTCTGGTCACATCTAAATTTGTCCTGCAGCAGCTTGACCAGTGATATAAATACTTAGAAAAGCTTAACTCCGTTTCCCAAATCCACAGTGGCATCTGTTCCAACCAAGGCTCCCTAACACGCTGCGATGTGTCTTACTGGAGCACAATGGTCTCACTTAGGAACCATTGCTTTTGCCTTCTTTTAGCTTCAGCCCGTCTGACATCTCCATTTTCACAGCTGCTTCCCCATTTTCATCCCCCACAAATTCCCTTTTACTACCTTACTGTAGCCATTGAAAGCAATTTGTCTACTAAGCCTCCTCTAAGTAGGAGGAAATAATTCATTAGCAAATGGTTCGGGCTGTGTCAAGGCAACCCCACAGGGATTTTTTCACCTGTTTGACTCGATGGACAGCGGTAATTTGATAAATCTCCATGTAAGAGTGTGTCTCAGCAGGTGCAGCTCCTAGATGAACTATAATGTGAAAATAGCAGAGAAAAGAGCGGAGAGAACAGAATAACCCCCCGTGAGGTTCCTTTCAGGGATGGGGAAAGCTTTGCACCAGGGCTATTTTTTCCCTTTCTGAGGGTATCACCGCGCTACCCACCTAACAGCTGACCCCTCTGTGGTCTCCTGGTGGCAGCACCATGTCCCACGGGTCATCCCGGCCCGCCCAGGGAGTGCGGCCCCCGGGCTGCAGCCGTGGTGCCCCTCCGAGCCCCCCCGTGCCCATTGGTGGCTGGGCGGCAGCGCCCGAACCAAAATGCGCTCCGCCGAGCCGCGGTGCTCTGCTTCTGGGCCGTGCCGAGGCACCAGCTCTTCTCGCGCAGCAGGTGCAGCGCTGCTGTCCCCCCAGAAGCACCCCACACGCCTCGTGTTGCCGTGCTGCTGCAGATGTGTATATTTATCGGGCTGCCACGCTTCATTTTGCCAGCTGTTTTCAAGATGCAAGGCTTAAAAATCCTTACAGCCGGCCTAGGTAGGGGAGGAGGGAGAGTTTAAGAATTCAGCTCATTTAGAGTAGTTTTTAATCTCTCTCCCTAATTATTTAATCACTGAAATAGCACTGACGATGTGTCATAAATAATGCCACGATTCTATCTGTTTCCTCAAGCTAGCTACTCACTCCTCAGCCGAGGCACACTGCAGCGAGACAGAGCTCCCTCATCTTTTATTCTGACTGATCCGAGTTCGCGTTACCCAGTAACACTAAAGCAATCTGGAAAGGAAACCAAAGGTAACTTTGTATTTTCCCTTGCTTTAACAAACAATATTTTATTAATAGTCAGGAACACGTGGGCTTTCACCTTGCACACACGAACGCACGCACGCTCTCGATGCCTTTGGTGGCAGCACTGTTCGCCTAGGACAGGCTGTTCTCTCCAGCACTCCTGTTTTAAGCTGGGAAAAGAATCTGTCAACAGAATAAAACGAAGCAGTGTAATGCGTGAGATAAAGAGCTGTTGCTTGTTTAGCAGGTGCATGGGTGTGTGCATGCAAGGTGCTTTCTGTCTGCAGAGGGCTTTCAGGTCCTTATCGCTTCCTCCATGGAAAGGGCATGGTTCCCCATGCTCCGCGTAGCCAAAACACCAAGGATGCAGCAGGAAAAACAAATCTAAGGAGAGAGCTGTCAGGAGCAAGAGCTGCATGCAGAATTGCGCTGTTTTCAGCGTCCCATCCACAGCGGGAGGCTCTTGCTTGTTGTCATTCCTACTGACAGCCACTGGAGCCGCTTTGGGGCAGAGAAGTCTGGTTCTGCTGTCGGACGCAGGTAGGCATGATGGGAAGAGCCTCAGGTTACAGCTGAGACCCTTTGGCACAGAAAAGCTCGATTCTTTTGCTCTTTATAAACTTGACTTCTGCTTTTACACCTCTCCCTTGCCCTAGGGACCCGGCTAGATTTAAATCTCGGCTTGTTTGTGTTGAGGGGACAAAACCTGCACCTTATCATGAGGTACTCCTCATCAAAATTTTTCTTTGCATTTCCATGTAAGATGTACATGGACTGCATGTTGAAATACAGATGAAAATTTGTCTCAAGCGTTGTAACCTGTGGTAGTGAAGAAGCTGCCATGTAAAAATAATGAGGAGCTGGGGAGCGCAGTCCAGCATGTGAATGCAGGATCAAAGAGCTACAAAATATTGGGATTTCGAAGCAATCCCTTGTCACGTGTAACAGGTGGCTGGAGAGGGCACCCCCCGAGGCCCTGACGCACACAGGGTGTGACAGTGACCACCCAGTGCGGAACATTGCTCCGTGCACAGCGGAGGCATCACCAACCAGCCTGCGCTTGATGAAAGAGTGATGAACGCGTCGCTGTCCCTCTGTACCTTCTGTCCTTGAGCTCCCAGCAAGCAGCAGAGCGAGCAGTCGCTTTCTCCCTCCCCGCTCTCCTGGAGGTGCTTTGGCACCCGGGTGCCTGCTTTCCAGGAGCGCAATTTAGCCGCGGAGAGGCGAGCGTGCTGGATTAATGGAAAGAGCACGTGGCGCCCATCCAACTTTTATTATATGGGACACAATTCTCTTATAAAATGCAGGGGCCATCCCGAGCTAAGGGCACACATCTATTTTGTCGCTTCAAGCCATGGCACGCTTGGATGCACATACGGGAGAGGATTTACACCGTATCGCAGCTCCATCGCTGCCGACCCAGCTCCCTGGGAGCAAACGGCAAAGGCTGCGGCGGGGAACGGCCCTGCAAGTGAGGGCGACTGCTTTTCTTTATTAACCAGTTCTCCCTGAAAATCAATTAGCGGGCAGAGGCAAGCCAGCAAGTCTCTTGGTAACTATGGAGACAGTCTGAGGAGCTGGGGGAAAAAAATGCAGTTTATTCATGAAAAGCCCAAATTCTGCATTCTAGTATTTTTAACCTTTTGGAGAAGATTAAGGACTGTTTTAATTAGGCAAGCTTATCGCCCGTTGTGAAACAGCGCTGGCTGCTGTGGGGACAGAAAGAACCGCTCACGCTGGCTCCTCGCGGGGCAGGCTGGAGCGGCTCTGTCCTGCTCACAGGACACCTCCATCCCGCCTTAATCCTGGCCAGGCCGAGCACCGACCGACGGTCAAAGCCCGCGTGCAAAGATACTGCCCCTGCGGTGGCTTTGCAGGGCGGCCCTGGCGTTCCTGCGGGTGCTCCGGCCTCCTGCTTCCGCGCTGCTTGCAGTGGAGGACAGGCTGGAATTTATGCATGAAATGTGCTGAGTACTTGCTGTTCCTATTAAAATAACAATAATTTTGCACTGAAAGCCAAATGAGAAAAGCTGATGATTTAAGCATGGAGCATGGTAATTAGTGCCGGGCTGGCGTCGGGTTTCATGCAGATTCCTCGAGTCTCGCTCCAGCACCTGGCTGTTTGCTGCCTGTAAGCCCCTGCGGTGCTGGGACCCATGCACAGGTTTGGCGGCAGCGCTCCCTTTGCTTCAGATTAACTGATTCTTCCAATTTTCAAGCTGTGAGGCTGGGATATGAAGGTCTACACCATGCCAATGCCCTGGCCCAGGGCTGGCTGGAGGTGGTTTACTCGGGTTGTCTTTGAGGAAAGCTAGCAGTAGCATTCCCTGGCGTGGTGCTGTATGTTTTTGGAGCGGCCACAGCAGTAGTAATGCGTCGCGTGGCACGGGACTTTGATCCTTTGGGTGGAAGGATCCTCAGCCTCCACAGGATGGACAGCAGGGTGGTGGCTGTGCGTGGGGCACCGGGAGGAGCCTGGCGGGGACGGGTGGCCAGCCCTGCCCCAGGGGTGGTGAGGTGGGATTTGCTGGAAGGCATTAGCGATGAAACCTGCAGCTGGGCTGCACTTCGAAGGGACCCAGCAAGGAGCCATGCGGGAGCCGGAGCATCCCTGTAAGGGATACTTGAATGGCATGGTTTGCAGCAGAGGAGGCTGGGACTGCTGTGCGTGAATGCAGCAGGCACCTGGGGACCTGTTGGGCACAGCCCTGTCCCCACAGCTCCAACCTGAGCTGCAGCAGGCGGGCACGTGGAGCTGGCGGAGCCCAGCCTCTCAGCAGCAAACTTGAAAAATCCAGTTCACATCCATAAATACCATGAAATTCAAACCACCGCCTGACTGAAGCTGTAGCAAAGAAGTGACAGTAAAGGTGACACCTCAGGGTCCTGTAATTATTCAGCTGGTGATTTCCGCATCCAATCTGCCCGCTTTGCAAGGCAAAGCATGTTTTTTCCAGCATCTCGCTTCCTGCATTTTAACCTGCCCATGAAAAATCAAGATACCTTGTTCACACTTATACTTCTTCACCAGCCAGACCCACGCTAGAAGCCAGCATAAATGCCAATTGCATTGCAAATGCAGGAGGAGCCCAGCACAGAGTTCGTCCTGCAGATGCCGGTCCTGCCTCTGTTCGCAGTGGCACAGCAGCCGCAGGCAGCACTGATGGCAGGGAGCAAGGGAAACTCGGGCCCGTGTTTGTCTTTGTGCAACTAAAAGCAGCAGATTTTCCCTGTGAGAAGAAGCGATGATACCCAGGAAGCAGTTAGACCTGTGTCCAGGAGGATATCTGTAGGCCCATTTTCTAGCAGTTAATCACCCAGATTTACTCCTGAAGATCTTAAAATTTAAATATTAAATAGCGTGTTACAATGCTTTGCCACGATGGAGACTTTTCATTTCAATTTAAAAAAATCATTTATTTTTTATTAATTAAGTCAGACAAAAGAAAACAATGAGGGGAAGGCGTCCAGCCCCCAGGTTTGCAGCTGCCCCAGGGGTGCTGTGGGGCTCTGCTGCTGCTTGGGAAATGCAGCTCGGGGCGCTCGGAGGAAAACCTTTCTGGCTGCCGGCCGCCAGAAGTATCTGTGAGGTCCCTGGGTAATAGTGCATGTGGTGTTCAAAGAAAACTCTTTTTACCATTTTGTTTCCCTTTTTCCCCAGTTTTGTACAGCCTCCTTTACTCTTTCTGTAATGACCGATGCCAGGCAAGGCCGACGTGTGCCCTTCTCCAGGTGAGGCAGTGCAATGCTGTACGGGCTCTCGGCTCGTCTTATGCTGTCCCAAAATCCGCTGCTGCTTCGGTGTCCGTTGGTGCGCGGTGTCCTTATGCCCTTAGTGCTGCTCCCTGCCAGCCCGGGGCTGCTCCAGTTCTGCTGCCGGTGTCCCAGGAGGGAGAATGAAAATATCCGCGGATGCCCGGGGGAGGACAAGCTGCCAGTGAGTGACAAACCTGTGACATTTTGTATAACATCTGCAATTTCATCATCTTTTTTTTTTTAAACCATTATTGAATGTACTCATGCAAAATCCGGGGCTGTTTCCCAGTTAACCTGTTGTTATGATTTCTCCTCCATCGCTCCCAGCAGAGTTTTCCCCGGGAGCTGTGTGTGCCTTATACCAGGCTGCCCTCGCAGGAGGGCCGCAGGGGCCCGCTGCTGCCCGGCCGGGGCTTGCTTCAGGTGAGCTGCGTGCGTCCCGCAGCATCCCGCCGTGCCAGCGGCCACCGCAGGAAACCCTGTTAGCTAGGGGGACCCAGGCACGTGTACAACAGCTTCTGCTGCGTGCTGCCAGGAGCCATTTCAGATGAACTCCCTCGGTGGCATAGGGAAAAGCTCCACTTTCCTAGAGGGAAAAAAAAATTAAGGAAAAGGCTTAGTTCTGTGTCCTAACTTGGACATTTAGCTGCCACCAAGTATTTATGCCCGTTGCAGTAGTGCTTTCCCTGGTGGCCCCCCCGCCTTGGTGGTTGCTGCCTCCCGCCAGCCGAAATCTGGGTGCTGCAGGGAAGAGGAGGGAAGAGGTTGACTGAGCTTTGCATTGCAAAGTCAAAGGAATGAATAATTGTGTATAAATAAACAGAAAATATTTATGATGGCTCACATTTGGAAGGTATGGTGGTGATTTAGATTAATGCTCTTGGCTGTCTCACAGTACTGGTGGCCAGAAATAGTCCTGTTTTATGGGCAAAAGAAAGAGCATATGAAAAGAGCTCAGTACAATTTTGGAGAGAATCCTTTAAACACGAACAGCGTGCACCCCAGAGAAGAGGAGCCCTTAGAGCTGCTCTGGCGAGTGTGCACTCTCTCTTTTCCTCGCAGTTACCTGCCTAAGTACCCGCGGGCTCTGGGGCAGGGGGTGGCTGGGGACGGGGCTGGCACGCGGCTCCTGGACGTTGTTTGGTGACGGCCGGCTGCCTGAGCTTGTGCTGCCGAGCCGCAGTGCAGGCTCTCGGCGCTTTTTTGGGGAAGCCAGCAGGCCCAAGGCTGGCTCTCCCTCCCCGCTCCAGGACACGGGCGCTGCTTTGCTGTGCTGACGCTCAGCCTGAGCCTGATCCAGCCTCCTGCAGAGGCACTGGCAGCACTTCCCGCGTCAGGGTGTGTTTGCTGCCGGTCCTTTTAAGGCATCTGTCCTGCTGTGGACAGAGTTATCCCCCTGCGGAGGAGCCTTATCCCAGTGAGATGCTGAGCCAGGCTGGGGGCCAGTGGGCACTGGGGCAGGGGGACACGAAGCTGAGATGTGCTACAGCCGGGCTTCGGGTGCCTTCTGGTTGCTGAGGGTACGGGTTTTCAATGAAGGGCTCGGAGTGCAAATGCTCAGAAAATATTCCCTTGCGTAATCTTATTTAGGACTGTGTTTCTAATAAACCATGTTCTGAGTTTCTGCTTGCTTTGCAGTTTGTTGGGTTACTGGTAAGAAAAATGATGGTGAAGTCAGGCCTGCAGCAGGCCAGGAAAGGTTTCTGTGGCAGCTTTTAGTCTCGGGGTGTTACCGGCCGCTGCTCCGCTTCCTGCGCCGTGCCGTGGGCCCCTGCTGGAGCAGGCCCTGGTGCTTCGCCTCCCTCCTTCCTCCAGAGGCCGTGGGAAGAAAGCTAGTGAAGCATACCAGAGGGGAGCACCAGATTTTTATCAGCCTTTATGGTTGATATTTTTAACCCAACCTATGATATAGATCTAAATTTTCTCAACAACCCCAACCACGATGTTACGCAGCATGCTCCCTGCTCCCCCTTGGGTTTCCTCTTCCAGGCGGTTCGGAGCATTTTGACTCCGTGCTGACGAAGCTGGGGCTTTCAAGCAGAGCGCATGAGCGTCCCTGTAGTGAAAGCGGCGTGGTGACGGGACGAGGAACGTGCTTTGGAAAGCCTGCATAGGCAGCTGGGGCCGGGCAGCAGTGCGCGGCGGGGTGCGTGAGGCTGGGTGCGCGCAGGAGCCTCCTGCAGAGGGCTGGGCAGGCGCAGAGGCGGTGCCTTTGGCTCACCCTTCTGTAGGGATGAGAAATTCAATTATTGCGATTAATCAAAAAAACCATCACCTTGCTTCCTCGGTGCACCAGATGATAACACTATAAATTAATGAATACCGCTTTAGCAGGAACTGCTCAAAAAGTTCTTCCTCTGTAGCAGTCCAGAATTCGGGCAGGTGATAACGTAACAGCAATGCCTAAATGATCCCCTCTCGCATCAGAAAAGAAACAGCAAGAGGGAAATGAACCTGGAAATTAGTTTGAGATTGAAGCTGTTGGCGAAGGAGGAAGCCCAGCGGTGCCGGTGCTGTGCTGGGCACGCAGGGGTCTGAGCCCCCTGAGCCTCACGGGTGGGCGCGAGCCGGTCCCCGTGTACGCTGGCAGTGATGCTGGATGAAACACAGGGACGTGACAGCACTCGGCTTGGCTCTGCCCAGGCTTAGCCCTGTGGCAAATTGCAGCAAAATCTCTTCCTCGTGTGGTTCATGTATTACCGGGCACTTTGGCTGTCACTGAAGTGAGGTAGGAAACCTCCACGGCTGAGGAGAGTTATTTAGCCGGGCTGTGCGGTCTTTGTGCAGCGCACCCAGGAGCCTGAGCTTTGCGCCGTGAAGCATGCCGTCCTGGTGGCATCGCATGCATTTCGGTCCCGCTTAAAATAATATGGCACGCTGTTACCCCGCGTTGTCCTCAGGTGCAGCATCACACCTGGCAATCTGGGTGCTTATCGTGTTTGATTCCTTTTTCTTTCCCTGCGATAGGTGATGGAGGTTTCTTTCACTACTGCAAACAAACCAAAAATCTTTGCTGGTGACATTGAGGAAACCTGGGGGCAACACTGGCAGCTGCAGCTGCTCCCTGCAGGGTCTGCAGCACGTTTCCCCTGTAGAGAAATGTTTTCTTTGTTTTCTTTTTTGTTTCGTTATTTACTCTCTCTTTGCAGTACACAACCTGTGAAAGCTTTCAACAGCATCATCTGAGGCGGTGCCGCTCAGCTGGGCATGGAAAAACCAGGCTTTGAGGCACAGCCTGGTGCCTGAGGGTATTTTGGTCCCTCACCCCATGCCTCCCGCGCCATAGAAAAGAAGGTAACAGGCAGCTTTAAGCAAAGCTTTTTGTCCAGAAGCTTTTTAATAAAAGCCAACGGTAGCAGCAGGCTCATCGGTGCAGTATAACCGCATGGGAGTGCAATATGCTCCACTGTACTTTCTGTATTTTCTCCAGGTGACTAACTCATAAAACGCACCCAGTAACAAAACTGTCAGTGTTGCATATTCACAGAATCCAATGCACATCAGTGCTGGCATACTTGGGGACAGCAGAAACGTGCCTCGGAGGTGCTGGAGGGCACGGGGGTTCTCAGCTGAGGTTTCAATTCAGTAAAAGTATCTCTAGAAAGAAGTAATCTTGTTTAGTTTAACTGTGGCAATCCCACCTCTAATTAAAATTAGACGTTCTTGATTGCATTCTAAATGGATCTGATGACTTTGTTAATCTGAAGTGACAAGGCGACTCTGTCTCTGTCAGCATCTGAAATATTAGAAGCCGTGCTCTGGCTGCGATGGGAAGAGTGGATGGCGGCTGCTGCCCCAAGTCCGGGCACTGCAGGGCACAGCGCAGCACAGCCCGGCACAGCACGGCACAGCCCGGCACAGCCCGGCACAGCACAGCCCGGCACAGCCCGGCACAGCCCGGCACAGCATGGCACAGCACAGCCCGGCACAGCATGGCACAGCCCGGCACAGCATGGCACAGCACAGCCCGGCACAGCATGGCACAGCCCGGCACAGCACAGCCCGGCACAGCATGGCACAGCATGGCCCAGCACAGCCCAGCACAGCTTTTCCCACCTTCACAGCATTCTGTTTTATCCATGGGAAAACGCTGTTGAAGTCTCCTGGCAAGGAGAGGGAGGGAACTCTTGACTTTTTGGTGAAATCTTTCATTTCATGATTAGAAAAAAAGTTTTGAATGGAAGAATGCCACGTGCAAAAGTTAAATATTTGAATGCTTTCTGTTTTTTTTTCCTGACTGCTCCTCTGAGTGTGCTGATGGCCATGGCCCCTGCCATGGGGGACGATTCTGCAGCTGTTGTCGTTTGGAGTCATACAGCACATCTTTACCTCTCTGTCAGGCTCGGGGTTTAGGAGGAGACCAGCACAGGCTCCAGCTAAAACACCTTGTGATTGGCTCAGGAAGGCCGAATGTGTGAGCAGCTGTGCAGTCGTCCCGTCCAGCTCCAGTGCAGGGATGCCCTCTGTCAGCACCTGTCAAGGGAAGAACAGGCAGCCCGGATGAGTAACGGTGAAGACGGTTGTCTCGCTTGGCAAAGCTGGCCTCGCGTTGGCCAAGTTGAAGCAATGATAAGAAAAGAAGCCAGAGACGTTATGTTCTTTATCTTGGTGATAAATGTACGAAGAGGGCACAGGGTGTCCTCCACAGGTTGTGCGCCTGCGGGTTCCTCCCTGGCAGACCTGCTCCCTCCATCCCTGGTCCTGCCCTTCCCACGGGTGGTGGCACCAGTCTGTGGCTTCAGCTCCTTGTCAGAAGCTTTCTGCCGTGTGCTATTTTATATTTACCTGCATTGATTTTCACCTGCCAGTTTGTTACTAAAGGTCTGGAAACAAAAGACAGCAAATAAGATGCCTGTAAAATGCAGTTCTTAACCGCAAGCTGCTTTCCCAGTTGTTCGTGTCCTCTCTTGAATGAAATGCCCGATGCTGGCCCATCGCGTGTTTCACACACAGCTCTGCTCTCTGTATGAGTTATTCCTCTGCCCCTCTTTATTCCGATGTTTTCTGCCCTGCTCCTGCGCCATGCCAGCCCGCTGCCCGTCCTGCCGCTGGGGCCACTGGCCTCCGTCCTGCCTGGGGTCACGGCACTGCACGTGTACGGAGCGAAAAGCGTTCGTTTGGCACGCAATGTGTTCAGCATATCATCTCCCAGCATTTTCAGTAGCTGATGTAAACCACATGTTGCATCTGCACCATACAGCTGGGGATGATGGCTCTCAGACAGTGTTCTTCATTCAGACGCTTTTTGGATGTCAGAATTGCTCCCTGTTCTCTGCCTAGTGCCAGTGTAGTAGTTCTTGTCTCATAACTAAATTGACATCTGGTTTTTGTAAAGAGTGTTGAAAAGGATGCAGATAATAAGTCCAGAAATTGTTTGATTACTGCCCTTCAGAGACGATGCTCTGCCACAAAACGCTTCTGAGCTGCTGCCATGGGGGAGCCCCGGACTCTTGATCCTAAGGGAGAGCGTTGGGATTGTAGCTTTGGGCCAGAGGGAAGTGCCACCTGTATTTTAGATTTCTCCTGGTTGTCCAAAGGCTTTCATTTCCCCCACAGGTTTATAAAAATGAAAGTACGTGGGCTTCTGTCTTGTTGGCAATAATTATCCATGCCTGGTCTTTTTTCTGCAACAGATTTAGGCAGCAAGTATTGTTTTCCCCAACAGTAGATAAAAATCAGTGCATGCAAAGCACGTTTGCATGCACAGTCTGGTTTCACTCCAATGTGCAAATTCTGTCTATATTTAATCTTAATACTGCAAGTTAAAGTAATTCCTAGCACAAATTTAGGATCTAGCTCTGACCTCTTAGAAAATGTAGTTCTCAGAATAACATAAGCTGTTGTATTTTCTTACTTTGGCATGTTCTTAACGTTCAGCAAGACTGTTTTATGAGGAACGTATAAAATCTGTCTGTACTTCACCTCTAGGGGAAATTAAAACCCAAGCAGCTCCGTCGATGCGGTGACATGATGATTTCCGACGATGGCGTTCCCTGGACGTTGTGCCCAGCCTCAGTGCCCCGTCGGGGCCGAGCGCTGCGCTGTGGTTTCTGCCTCCGCTTGGCCCAGCAGCACGAGCCGGCGCGGCGTAGGCTCACGCACGCAGTCAGGTTTCAGGGGGGAAAGGTGTTAGGCAGAATCTTCCAGCCCTCTAGCTGACCTGTTCTGTAATTCCATCACATCACAAATTTATAAGCAAATAGGATTTTATTCTCAGAAACTCCAAGAAGAGAGGAAGTGACAGCCTGACGGCAAATTTTTTACCAAATCCGTGTAGTCCTGAAACATTAATGCTGAATGACTACTGAGGCCAGGCTCACTGTTGTACCGCCAGCAGAGCTGGGAAGCTCAGCTGATGTGTAACGCTTGTCAGGGATTTTGCTGGTAACTTTGGGAAGCGGCTTCCTTCCCTGAGCAGACCCCGTAACACCTACCTCGCATCCACGAGCTCCCGCGTGGGACGTCCTTTTTGTCCCAGCAGGCCGGGGGCTCTGTCAGCTCCTGCCCCTGCCAGCCCCGGTAAGGTTTTGCAGCTGATTGTCGGCCCGGGCTGCTCTCCTCCTGGGACCCTTGTCAGGAAATTCCCTTCTTTGCACCCGGTGAGAACAGCCGATGGAAGTGACGGTGCCTTTCACAACATCTCTGCCTAAAGCAGTCGCTCACCCCAGCATGCTCCTGATTACAGCATCGGCAGGAAAAAAGCCAACAGAAGTATTTCTGTCTTGGCTCTAAAAGGCTTTTCTGGGGAGACGGGAAGCATTCTATTTTTACTCTGTGGCTCTGGTGCAGTTTTCTTGGCTCTTCCACCTCTCGCCTTGTTCTTGCTTTGCTTCAAGGCCGGTGCTGCCGGCCCGTTCAGCGGGCAGCAGATGCACGTAGAAGTCCGCTTCCCCACTGCTCGGCTGCATTTGGCCTCTGAGCCCCGAATGCCCGAAATGTAAGGAGCTCCTGAGCCCGGGCAGCCTGCAGACGCCATGCTGCATCCCCGGTGGCCGGAGCCGCTCTGCTGGTGCCGGGCAGGAGGGACGCGCTGAGCCCTCGTGGGGTGGCACCGCACCAGGATGCGCGCTGCGATGGCGGTGCTGAGCTCCGTGCCAGCCATGTGTTGCCTGCTGCCCCACGGGGACCGCGGGCAGGCCACTGCTCCACCAGCGGCTCTCGCGGGTGCTCGGGGAGCAGCTGAAGGGCTGCCAGGGGCGTTGCTTCGTGCAGAAAAATGCGCACCGAGCCCCGCACTTTTCTGCCAATGGCACCTGGGCTTGCGCGGCTGGGTTACGGATGTGTGGTCGCAGCTGCAGGATGGAAATGCAATGGATACGTGCAGGAAGCGTGACTGGCATCGTGGGCGTTGAACTGGGCCTTCGCACCTTGGGTCTCCTCCGCAGCATTGCTCCCGCTCCCGGCAGCTCCCTTTGCTGCTGTCTGTGCGTGGGTCCATGCCGCCCTTGCGGCGGTGGCTTTGGGGCGCGAGGTGCAGCCGAGGCCCTTGGGCACCCAGGGGTCAGGGAGCGAGGCGGCTGCTCAGCGTGGCCCCAGCGCCGGGGTCTCCTCCTCCTGCCGGCACGCAGCTCGGCACCGCAGGGCTCCGAGGTGCTTGGGAAGGTCCGAAGGGTGATTAAAAAATGGGAACAAATGCGGGTCTGGCAGCCTTTGAGAAGGGGATTTATCTGTAATTACAGAGAGAGGAAAATGAGGTCCCAGCCTGGCGTGCTGCAAAGCAGGAGTCGCATTGAGGGCGTGCATCCTGGTTCGCTTGGGATTTCACCATGTGTAACTGAATGCAATTTATCTGGGCAGAAAGTGTCTGCCGGCTTCTCATGCATTGGAATACGATGCTGCATTTTTAGCAAACAAACCCAAAGTGTCTGTGTTTTCTTGTTTCTTGAGTTTATTCAGAGTCACACTGTGCGAGGTGCTGCGGAGCATCCCCGAATGGCGCTGGGGTCTGCAGGCACACCGGGTCCCCAGACTGCCTAGAGAGGGTGATGCATGGGGCTGAGCCTGTACAACAGCAGTTAGCTTACAGGCCCTCACTTTTCTTTAAAAAATCCTTTTCTGTGGCAATTTTGATCCCCCTTAATTAAAATACTAGGAAATAATAAACTTTGCATTATGAACATGGAAATATCCTTGTCTCAACGTACCATAACTTTCAGCCTGTCTCTCGTTTGTCCCTCTCATCTTCATGCAAAAGCAGGTTTTTATTCTGTTTTTGGCATTTTTGGTAAGAAAATGATTTCTAAAGGGAATAATCAAGTAACACATCCACTGTTCTTCTCACAGGTCTTTGAGGCAAAGGAGGGCAGAACGACTGTTCCTCTGGACACGACTGTTCCTCTGGAGACGTTGTTGTCCTAACAGAAGCCTGAACCCACGCCCTGTCCCGCGGCACCCGGGGGCAGTGCTGGAGGCCTTGGCTTGCTGTTAAGCTGTGTAACAATTGCTCATTAAGAATAATTCATCGCAGAGTATTTGGTGATAATTTGAGGCGCAACAACACAAAGCCAGGAGCCCCAGGGTGCTTTTTGCCCCGTCCCACATGTGCATGGTGGTTCCCATCCCTGCCCCTCGCTGTGCTGCTCTCCGAGCAGCCGACTGGAAGCCGCATGTGGGAGCAGCCTGGGGCTGCGGGGGGCAGGCGAGGGAGCGCGGCCTGGGGGCCCAGCCCGGTCCCTGCAGCGGCAGGCTGGGTGAGAGCAAGGCGCCCACCCGGCCTTTCTCCTGCTAGTGGCTGTAATTCCTGTGAAGGGCCCAAAAATCTCACTGATCGCATGCATCGTAGCTTGGCACAAGTGCTGTAGTACATCATCGCGTTGTCTGAATGGCATAAAATAACTCAACAAAGAATTAAAGGCAGGGCACATCTGGCATGTCTAGACTGGGAAAATAGGTTACGTTTGAAAATGTTAGCTCTTCCCCAGAGTGACTCGTGACCAGTTAACGTGTTTTTGAAAGTATTAAACTGCATTCGCACTAGGAGCCAAACCATGTTTAAACTGCTGTTAACTAAGGCATTTCCAAGTGTAGCCTATTCTTCCTCGGGCAGCAGTGGCCGTTCTCAGCTTGGCTGTCACCCACATGGGATGGGATGCATGAGATACAACGAGGTGGGAAATGTTCAAGGAGGCTTCTTCGTTGTCCCCACTATTTGCCTCGGGTTACTTCAGCTCCTGCTGTGGGCTCCTCCCGGCCGCTGTCCTGCCAGCAGCTGGTGCCTCCATTGAGGACAGACGGAGGAAGACCGGGGTTTCTTGCACCCCACCAAGCAGGGAGCCCAGGAAGCCTCCAGCATTGCATCGCTCTGTCCTTCGCTGCATCCCTGTTTCACACAGAAGCTTTTTGCGTGGTTTGGCTGAACAAAACCGAGTGTGCTTGCTGGGAACTACCGGAATCACTTCCTGTGCATCGCCTGCCTGAAAGCTTTCGGGTTGGGACCAACTTCTGTGGTGTTAGCTGGGACGATTGCTGTGAAGGCAGTGGGATGAGGAGCGCAGGTCCCGCTGCTTGGGCTGGCGCGGTGGCAGCGCGTCCCCGACCTGCGCAGGGCAGCCCAGTGCCACCACCGATGGCATTTTCTCTCCGATGCTCGTGGAGCCTCTCCTTTCAATGTGCCTAGCGTGCTCGGGGGTTGTCCGAGGGTATAACTTTGCTGTAGCAACCAGAGATGGGAGACCTGGGAGGGAACGAGCTAAGAGGACAATGTTCAGCAGGGCAGTGTGAGCTCATTGGTTAAAGGATAAAACCCTTTGGGTTATTTTAGCAGGAGCTGGGAGCTGTCAAAGGGACAAGGACTGCAGCCCTCTCACGTTGCTTCCTTGCCGGCTCTGCTGCGGCTGGGATGCTGCAGGTGAAACACCCCTCTCTTGAATTCCTCTGCTTCAAAATCAGGGTGAAAATTAGTTAAGAACAGGTACGCAAGCATTAATTAATCACAGTCTATCCAGTTCTGTTTAAGCAGCAAGTATTTCCAGCTGCTGCTAATGGTGACAGCTTAGCGAGTTCATTTCAAGCCGGTGGCTGCCTTGCTCTGTGGCGCTGGGACTGGGTCGGGGCGCAGGGGGGCTCGGAGCAGTGCCTGCCCCGCCGCGGGTCGCCTGCTGCTTCGCAGGGCAGGGCAGGGCGGCTCAGAGCCGGCAGGCTCCGGGGCAGCCCATGGTTTTCTCATTTGGGGGCTGCTGTGGTGTGCTCGGGCAGCGCCTGGTCCCTCGGGCTGGTCCCTGCACAGAGGCTCAAGAAAGCGAGGATTTTCCTGGCGGTGGCAAACCCACCGTCCTTCTGCAGCCCAGTGCAGCTGGAGTCTGTTCATTTGGCTGAATGCCTGATTTACATAGGATAGGGAAAAATCATCAGGGTGCGACAGAAACATGCGGAGGGCTTCCAGAAATTCCTGCTGAGCTGGCAGGAATGTGGCGGGGGCTTCAGCCCTGGCACCGCCGCCGGGGCCAGCGCATGGATCTGCAGGGACCCAGGGAAAAAATCCCCCCCAGTGGCCGGCGGGTCATTTGTTTGCAGCGCTGGGGCTGTTACAGCCGCGTTGATGTGGGGGGACCGAGGAGCCCGGTGGCTGCCACCAGTTCCTGGGCAGCGCCGGGGACGTCTGCAGGCGGCAGGGCTGGGCTGCCGGTGGGAGCCGGAGCAATGCAGATTGCTGGAGAGGATTCCTCCCACGCGCGGCTATAAATGATGCTTGCAGCGCTAGGCAGCCCAGGCGTGCAGGCGAGCAGGAACGTTTTCCGACCGAGCTCGCTGGCGGCTCTCCGCGGCGTGGGCGCGTCTGAAACCCGCGCGCACGGCACCCGCTCGAGCGGGGCTGCGGCAGCGCACGCTGCTGTCTGTTCCCATCCCGGTTCCCCTGGCAGGTCCACGTCGGATGCAGGTCTCGGAGCTGGTTTCATCGTTTCGTGGCCCTGCAGCCTGGACGCCAGCCACGGACTAGCTACTTTCACAAAGATGAGTGCCGGCTACGCAGGCGTTTGTTGTTCAGAGCAGTCTTAGTGCGGCAGGGCCTCAGAAGAATAAGTAATTCTTGTTCTGCCTTTTAGCCAAGCAGAATCTGGCCCAAAGTTCATCTTGTAAACGCTAAGGATTTGCTTGACCCTCCCTTTCCGAACGAGGTGATGGGCCGCTCGGGGCTGGTCGGTGACCAATGGCCTCATGTCGCCGTCAGGAGGGAACGTCCCTTGCTGAGGGCTGGCCGAGGGCTTTGGCTGGCGGAGCAGGGGGGCTGCAATTTTGGCAACGGGGCTGGGACAGCACCGCGGGCAGGGGCGGTTGAGCGTGCGTTGGGCAAAGCTGTCCCAGGCAGGGTCAGTGGTCACCGCAGTCATCCATCCCCTAGTTAGGGAAAGAGTTAGATATTGCTGGGAGCGTTGAGGAAATCAGTAGACACACGTGATGGCTGCTGCTGAAGGACGGCCGGGGCTGTCGCCGCTAATGACCGGGCCGTAGCACCAGCGTCTGCTGAGCCCCGGCACCCCGTGTGCCTTCTGTGCTTCCTGGGGTGCCGCTGGGACGTGACGGTTGCGGCCACGGGAGCAGCGCGCCCTGGCTCGCCGACCCCTCCGCTTCCAGCATGCCGAGCTGGCCGCGAGCACCCGGCCACCAAGTGCTGCTCCAGCAGCGCCTCGGCCGCCTGGCGCTGCTCCTCTGGGGCACGCACCAGGAAACTGCCGCGCCTGTCCAGATCCGCGAGCTTCTGCTTGCAGCAGGACGTCAGGTCTGCACAATCCAATAACTATAGATTTCAGCCGTCTTTGTTGAAATACCACTTGCCTGAATTCCAGATATTTGATTAAGTTTAATTTGATTTCACTCTTTTTATACTTGCCTCTCCAAGGCACCACATTGAAAGTCAGACTTAATGATCGTCAAAGAAGGACAACAAACATTTTTGTAAGATTAATATTAACACGTTAAGCAAAACGCGGGTGAAGTCACCACCGTTCCTTTTTTAGCTCCTTTATTCCTCGCTCCGTGTTGTGACAGTGCTGTTCCTTCCGCTCAGCTAAGAATAGCAGAAAGTCTCCCGGGAGCAGGCTCAGAAATGTGCTTCCTGTGTCTTAATAAGAAGAGTCAACTTTGCAGGAGTTTGTGAAGGGGAAAACCACCTCCAGCATGCTGTCCTTCTGCGGCCTTTACCAGCCGTGACTGGTTGTCTTGCCTGTTCCCTTTCCCTCCGTACAGAACTGCTGTGCACTTCAGCTGCAGTTAGGGGATGAATTAAGGTTAGAGCCAACGCTTTCTGCAGGCGATGCGGGGAGCCGTTGCGTCAACCTGCCTGGTTTTAACGCCGACCCCGGCAGGGAAGGAGCTGACGTGAGCTGCTCCCAGGGCAGCTTTTGCTCGTGTTTGCTGGAGGGCCGGGGGTGCCGCTGTGGGGCGGGATGGGGCGCACATCCCTGTCCCCAGCTGGGACCTTGCTCCCCGCTGGGCTGGGGCCGGCTGGTGCTGCCTGCTCCAGCGCTGCTGCATGACGTGGTCGTTGCATCCAGGAACAGCGACGTCCTCGTCTGGTGGCAGGGAAAGCAGTGACACGAAGTGTCACATCTGTGCCACAGCATGTCCCAAATGCAGAGGCTGCACGTGCACCTTGTCCCTGGCTGCGAGCTGAGCCCCGCTGGCCCATGACATCCCCATTGAGGTGACCCGACCAGGCCCTGAGCAAAGCTCCTCGGCCAGCCCCACAGCCCTGGCCTCCAACTCGATCCGAAACTTGCTCTCGGGAGTTCTCCTTTATTCTGTTCCAGCCCTGGCCAGGCGAGGAAATCCGCGTTTGCTGCAGCAGGACAAGGAGCGGGAGCCCTGTTCGTAGCTCCGCACGAGGACTTCACCCCGCTTGTATTTCCACCCAACGCACTTCAGATAGATCTGCAAAGCAGCAATTTCATGACAGGAAATTCGGCTCATTCCTGACACGGCCATTATGTTGATTAGGTGAAACAGGTTTGCATAAGTGTGGTGGCAGCAAATGGCAGCTTACGCAAGAGAGGTTAAAATAATCTAATAGCCTTTTTTCCCACAACTGTATTTGGACCAAGCTTGCAAGATGTCATCTTCACGGACGATAACCCGAGCTGCTAAGTACTGCGCGCTTACAGCCCTGCCTGCACTTTACAGCACAGCGCCAGTTATGGGATACCACCATTTGTAAATTAATTAACCCTGGGTGCACAGCCATTTGCAAGGGGAAACAATATATAGCAGCAGCTATAAAACCAACTTTATGCCTCCGTGAGTATTTGTGAACCAAAGAGCAGAAAAGTCATTAATACTTATTTTCTGCCAGCTTTTAGAGCTTAGAATTATCTCATTAAGTGCTGTAGGAGAGAGGAACTCCCAGTAAGAAAGCTCGGCTCTAAACCTGCAAATAATTGCAGAAAGCAAGGTGGATGTTCTTAGTGCTTTGTAAGGTCCTAATACACAATACGTCATTTCAGAGGCATCTTTTCCCCTGGATTTTTCTTGTAACTTGTCCCATCTCTTCTGTTTTAGAATGTCAGCTTTTGTTTCAAGTCCTTACGTTTTAGTAACTGCTTTTACACCTTTGGATACGTCTGCTGCCTCTGGCCACTGCTGCCCCACTGCTGGCACTCCTGCTCCTCCCTGGCATTTGTGCTGAGCTGTGCCAAAATGCCGCGCGTCCCGGCGCTTCCTCTGCGTCCGTGCTGACCCTAAACCGTGACCCTGACGTTGATGTAGCCTCCCTGTGCATGCTGGCAGCACTTGAAAGGGGCTGAAAAGTATCAGTATGAGCATGGGAGCAGCAAACACTATGGCCCTGACGTCACCAGTACTGAATTGTAGCATTTGGGGCAAGAAGACTCCTTGGATAAAAACCAAGCAGTGCTGACAGATGCCCCGAGGAACATTCTTGCTCTTTGCAGATGTCTTTGGAAGTGAACATTGCAAAAGGGGGATTTCCCCCTCTTTAACGTCATGGGCGTGATGCTGCCTGGCTGATGCGGGATGTCGGTATGTCCAAAAACGGTTCCTACCCTGTCCTTAACCCTCAGAAGCAGCAGGAGAAACTGTGGTGACACCAGCACCCACTGTCCTTAGTTTCACTTCTGATAGTACTTGTCAATATTTTGCATTTAAAGTGCATTTCTGCAGCATGCTCCCTAACAGCTGCAGTCACTGACTTTTGCTAGAGCAGGCGATGCAGAATGTGCCAGGAGAGGCACAGAGTAAGGATTGCTCACAAAAAAAGCAAACAAAAGCACGTTTAAAAGCAGTTGGAAGCTTGAGATTTTGCTCGATTATTTTTGAAGGTTCTTTCCTGACCCGCCCGGAGATAAGGGTGTTGGAGACCCACGGCCCTGCCTCTGCTCCCGAGCGCCGCGAGATCGCTGGGAGGGCACATGGGTGCCATGAGGTGCCGGCTCCGTGCCCTCTGCGGAGCAGCATCGCGGAGGCTCCGGGGCCGCTCCCGGAGGAGGCGAGGAGCAGTGGGCTGGCGGGAGGAGGTGCCGGCCTCCGCCTGCTCCGGCTCGGCCCCGCGCAGGTCCCCCAGGAACGTCTTCTGCACGGAGCGCAGCAGCTTCCTGCAGCCGTCTGCTCGCCCCCGCCTCCATAATGCCTCGCTAAATCAGCAAGTACTTGACATAATTGGATCCCAGTACATAGCTGGAGTTTGTAGTGCCACCGCAGTGCAAATAAATATCTTCACTGCAGCTGTGGGGCTTACGAGACTAGAAATGTGCTCGTCTCCTAGGAAAAACACGGGCGAGCCTGTGCGTTTGCAGGTGATCTCAGCTGTAGCACTGTCTGGAACCAGGCATCCTTCTTCATTGCTCATTTACCTTTTTTTTTTTTTTTTATAGCAAACTAAACCCGAGCTGGCTGATGTCAGTAGGCCAGTGGTGCTGCTGGGAGCAGAGCTGGGTTCACAGCAGCACGGCAAGTCAGCGTCTGCCCTTGGGAGAGAGTTGGTGGCAGCTATTGGTAGATGTGGCCCAAAAGCTGGTGATGAAGACAACGCGTTGCAGCGCAGACAGCAGCTTTCGGGAGGAAGGAGAGGAGCCGGTAAATCAAAGACAGAGAAAAAGCAAAACATACCAATTGGAAAAGAAAGCCGCCCTGCGTTAATTAGCAGTTGGTCTGGAAAGCTAGTGTTTCAGAAATGTTGTTTTGCCTTCTTCATCTTGACATGGCTCTTGGAAGGCTACCTGGAAAGGAGATAAGTGATTTTCCTGAAAGCAGGTTTTGTGTTTCATCATTTCTTTAAAGCATGTTATTGCAATTACCATTTACCTAATGAACTCTTCACATTTAATTAACATAAGTGGTGCCACTTCTGAGAAGAAAGGCTCACCCTGCTGCAGTGGAAGTTTCGTGAAATTCACCCGAGCTCTGCAGAGCCCTGGGCTGGCAAACTGCTTTGTGGACTCACGGCAGCAGCAGCAGCAGCAGCAGCAGCAGCAGCAGCAGCAGCGGGCTCTGTGTGTTGCTGCAGGTGTGCCAGCGCTGCAGCCTGTGGCTGGCTCTGCCCGGCTGTGGCACAGGGGCCCGAGCTTGTGCAGCGCCCATTCGGTCAGTATCCAAAAATGCGAGGTGTCAGCGGCCCTAATGGGGTTATTCGGAGACCGTCCATGGGAACTGCGATGGCTCCTGATCAGCGGGGCTCTCTTCAGCCCACCTGGACAGGGTGCGCTGATGTGAGTGGGGACTGCCCTGCCCAGATCTGTCATCTGCTGATAGAGCTGTGTCAGGAGGGGCTGGCTGACACACAGACGGGGGAATTGAATCTGCAGCAAACATCCTTCACATCTGGCTTACAGGGTAAGTGTTTCCAGCTGGGTTGTAAACACAGACTGACAAGCTCCCAGGTGAGGGGCTGCCCACGGGGCCGCTCACTGCCAGCTCCAAAATCCATTTTTCTGGCAGGAGGTTTGGGAGCCGAGGCTGAGCCCTTGCAGCCCGGCCCTGCCCCTCGCAGTGCCCCCGGGCAACGCTGACACAAAAGGGATTTTCCAACATTTTTTCCCTCAAAGTACTTTTTTTTCCCCCAAAGTATTTCAAGGTCTGGGGGAGGTTTTGCTGTGGCCACGGGGCTTGCTGTGGTACCTGTAACCAGAAGAGCTGCGCCGCAGCCAATGTGTCACTTCAAAGCACCATTATTTTGAATATTTCTCTTAAGTGGATTTGACTTTGTTAATTTTGCTAATAAAATGCTGCGCAGCGGAGCATATGTTGCTGCGAAACCAGCCGCGTCCCGCAGGGCTGCCCGGAGGTGCCGCGCGTGCTCTCGCATGCCTTACCGCCGTCGCCGAGTCCTTACTTCGCCATTGAGCCAATGCTGCTCGGAGTCTGCTTCGACAGCCGTGGCGATGCCACCCCTGCGAGAGGGGCAGGAGTTCAGGGGGGGGTGCTGCCGGCGGGGCTGCGGCCCCACGGGGCAGTTCTGGGGAGCGGGACAGGCGGGGGCGCGTTGCAGCCAGGCCGGGGGGGCTTTGCTCCATCCGCACCGAGGAGCTAGCCCCAGCTTCTACATGTGCTGCTATTCAAGTCAGCTCCTGAATCACTTCTCCTTTTCTTAGCCTCTTTGCATGGATATTAAATTTATCTGAAGCAAACCATAAAGATCTATTTGAAGCAAAAAAAAAAAAAAAGAGAATAAGGTTTTTCTTTTACCAAAGTTTCTGTTGCAAGCTTCAGTTTAAACCTTTTTTATGTGCACAATGAAGTCCTGTTTTGCACAACTTTTTTGCACAGTTAAGTCCTGTTCCTGGGACTTAGCTGCCGTGTCCCCTGCTCAGGGCCAGACCGTGCTCTGTGCATGGCTCCCGTGCCGCCAGCCATGCCGTTCGCTGGAGCACCCCTCTTCAAAGTTCGGTGGCATGGCACAGAGCAAAATGCAGAGCTTTTTCCAGTGCTAATATGCAATGAAATGCTTCGTGAGGCACTCCGAGACACAGCAGTTTGCAGAGGATGACCCTTCCCAATGTGAACAGTGCTCAGAAGATGGCCCCTCTGCATCCGTGGCATTTGGCCAGAGCTGCTTTGAGCATCTCCTGTTTTGGGCACTTGGGAGCTGATGTTTTGCTTACATTGGCAGGGCCCATTATAAAAACCTGTACGTCTACCTAAAAATTTCCTTCTGATTCCAGTGCCCCGATGAAACTCCTAATTTGTGCAATACATTGCTGAGAAGCATTTAATGCATTGGGAGCCGTTGGTTGCTCCCCAGTGCAGGTGCTGTGGGATGCGGTGGTGCAGGATGAGGCCCTGGTGCTCCTCGGGCTGTCAGCAGCTCGTTGCCCATTGCCCTTGCTCTTAAGAAACACAATTGCTGCCAAGACCCTCATCCTGAGGAGCTTCACTTAGGTTTAGTTTTATTTTTAAATTAATCTTCTGTGGTCTCTTTGCATGCAATTAAAACAGCACAGGCCCCTTTCTCCGGGGGTTACAAAGCAGAGGCTTGCAGCTTCCAAAACTGACGGTAAAACTTCCTATTCCAGGAAGGTGGAAGATCTGCGGATGGCAATCAATATTTCAATATTTCCTGTTCTTCCTTCCGCACAGGAGCACTGAGCAGTCGGCTGGGAGCGCTCCCACCCCAGCACCACGGCTCCCCTGCCCTTCTCCCCATCACAGTCACGGAACAGCAGGGATGAAAACCATTTAAAAACAAAACCTGATAGCAACTGTGGCCAGAGCTGAGCGTTGAAAATGCGATTGTCTCTGCTTTGTACAAAATTAAATTCCTGGTTGAAGTGATTAGCAGTATTGCTAATAACTTACTGCGCTGTATTTCAATACAGTAGGAGGCTCCAGAAGTGCACTTCCTGAATAAATCGGTGCCCGAGGGCTCATTCTCCTGTGCTGTGCAATGGTTTCTCACTCACATTGCCACTCTGATGGCCAAGGCTGTCTCTGTGCAGTGCTGGGGAGGAGCGGGCGCCAGCCCAGCCCTGCCCGTCCCCTGCTGGGGCTTTGTCCCCTCTCTTCTCCCTTCTCCTTCTCTTCTTCTCTGTCCCGGCTGTAGGCTGTAGCAGGCCTCTCTTCGCAGAAGAGGAGTGCTCTCCTCCCGTGCAGGCGGACACAGGGCTGCATTCAGCTCCTCCCGCGATGGCCGGGCTCGGCGTGCCGGCCGAGGCAGGCGCTCGGCTCTGACGCCTCCTGCCCTCGGCTGTCGCCTTTGTCCAGCAGCTGACCCCAGCGCACGCAGGAGCTGGCCCCGCTCCACCTCTCCTCCTGCTGCCAGGGGATGGGGGTGCCCCGCAGCCCCCGCGGTGCGCACCTCGGCGGGGAGCGCTGGCGCAGCGGGAGCGCTGCGAGGGGTGCCCCAGGACCCGCTGCTGCCCCCTGCGCGGGCTTCAGCTACACGCGCAGAGCTAAGTGCGAAGCACAGAACTGCTGAGGCGTTACGGCTGAAATGGTAGGGCGCTCGTCCTCCCAAACAGGCACCAGGGCCTTCACGTTTGCTCTTTCAGCATCCTGCTGGAGGTGCTGGAGGTTACCTGGCGCTGGCGTGGCACCGCGGCTCTCCTGTCCTCGCACGCTGCTGAACTCCGCGGGTGTTTCCCGGCGTTTGGTGTTTTGCTGGACTTTGAGTGACAGGAGCTGAAAAGCTCCGCTGCTCGGTGTGCTGATGTGTGCTGCCGGAGCAGGGCGCAGGGCGAGCAGCCAGCGTGAGCACAACCATGAAGTGACAGCATCCAGCTGTGACAGACATTAAATGAAGCTTATGGGGGGGGGAGTTCAATTTTTGTCTGAAGCGATAGTTCCTTTAAGGTTTCTGGGAAAAACCTATCTGCAGCAGTGACACCCTTCCCATACCGCCTGTGGGCACCGGACCTTGGAGGAGCCTGCGCTGTGATCTCAGGAGGGGGGAAGCAAACTTGAGCGAGGCGGGCATCAGCTGCGAGTGCCGCCCGGCCGCGGGTTTGCTGCTTGACACTTGGTCTCAGGGCGCAAAGCCGACAGGGATAAGCGGAGCGGGAGCACGCCGTGCGGGCCCAGCGCGTTCAGGTGGGGCTGGGGCTGCCCAGCGCCAGCTAGAGCCTGCTGTGCGCGGTTACGCTGCTTTCGCTGTCGGAAAACAGGAGACAGCAGGATGAGGTATTTGATGCATTTGCTTTAGTTTAGGTCATCACTGAGTTTAGAGATGTCTCAATGTAATTTTTATGAATAAAGTAATTTTTAGGATGAATCTATAATGGTTTATACTGCAGCGTCATACATTTCAATTGATTTCAAGTGAAACCCACATAATTTGGTTTCCACATAATGATGTTACAAAGTCTTATTGCAAATTAGTAAAAGATCCTTTTATTCTGCTTTGGAGTTTACTGCAAAAAGGCAGCTCCAGTCACGGGGCTGAGCAGAGCAGACTTCAGATTATGAAGCAGAACTTGCAGAGCATCAATGGGGAGGTAATAGAGGTAGCAGAGAAGAGAGAGTAATGCAGGAAATCTTGAAGAGCAAATGGCGGGACTGATAGAAATAGCGGTGCGAAGGGGCAGTCCCCAGGAACAGGCTCGGTGTGCTGGCAGTGTGCAGTTCGCTCCCAATTCCCGTGCTAGCGCGTAGGGATGAGCAGCACGGCACGCGTATGCAGCGAGTCCCTGGGCCTTATGTGCCAGCCCCAGGGAGCCCCGCAGCGCCCTGGGACTGCCGGCAGGGCGTTTGCACCTGAAAACCCGTGTCCGTGAGTGAACGGGCCGAGCGGTCAGCTACCTGCGCTGCTCAGCCTGGGTCAGCTCCTTCAGAGCCCCAGCAGCAGCAGCAGGGCTGCTGGTCCCTCTGCAGCCCCACAGCTCACCCACGTTGGGGTCCCCAGTGGCCACAGGGACCCAATATGGGCAGCTGGGGCGATCCCTCCCCTTTCTGCCACTTCGCTGTGAATTATCCCTATGGCCCCAGTGACTGTTCCCGCGTCCTGCGGCAGCTGAGCAGAGTCTGAGCGGGTGCCGTGGGGGCTGTGTGGGAGCACGGATCTCCCATTCCAGCCCCGGCAGGGAAAACCTACCACGACCGTGAGAAAACCAGTGCAGGAAACCAGAAAGCTGCAGGGTTTTGTCTTTGCTGACGGGTGCCAGGCCAGAGCTGGCTGGGCATTTCCTCCAGCTTGCGGCCACCAGGCAGAGCTGCCCACCGGCACCTGCATCGGGATGCTGCCCCGCGCAGCCGCCTCCCTAGCAAAGGGAATTAGGTTTAAAGTGAAGGCAGCTCATGAATTCTGTTGTCCCAGCCTCATGGCTTGAAAGGTCTACTTTAAAATGCAAGAGCTGTATTCCTTTTTTTTTTTTTTCTTTAGAGATTGTAAGCTCGAAGTTCACAGATTCCATGGTTAAGCAATCTTTGTGAAATCAGCAGTGGATGTGGCGGCTACACAGCAGCCTCCAACACGGCAGTCACCTTTACAAGCTGCCAGGTTTGCTCAGGAGATAAAGCTGGCAGTGTTTTCCACCAGAAATGATCCACTGGCTTCTTGGGACTACTTGTATATTCAGATGAAGGGAGGGAGGCAGAAGTATGTCTATATAAATGTCATGTAAAGCCTGCTTGATGGAATTAGCAGGAGTAAGTCAGTGAAACTCTACTGAAGTCAATCGAGTTGCTCCCACTTAACTGGTGAATTTGTCATCAAATACTTAATTTGCTCTGTAGAGGGGCAGAAATATGTGATATACTCTGTAAGCTCAAAGCGCTCCACGTGTTGCTTTTTCATCATCGCTGAGGCTCACGGAAGGCCCCGCGTGCAGCCCGGCGAGCCCCGAGCCCCGCGGGAGGGCACCCGGCAAGCGGCGGCGGCGGCGACGTGCCTGACGTGCCACGTGCGGCTGCGTGCGGTCCGCTGCTCTCATCACGCTGCCCGCGGGCCCCGCTGGCCCTCCTCTTCCCTTCCTCTGCCGCCTCCCCGGACAGACGGCCGCGGGCGGCAGGGATCGCTGGGCTCTCCTGAGCTCCCGGGGCGGAGAAGCGGGGCCGGGCCCCAGCCCTGCCATCGCTGCCGCCGGGCGGGGAGGCTGCTGGGGAAAGCAGGGCACAGAATGGAGGCGTAATTAAACATGGGGAGCTGGGCTCCGGAAAAGAAGATTAAGGTATTAGACAAGGCAAAAGCCACAGCGACGGCACGACAGCACTTCGTTTCCTCCCGGGGCAGGCTCAGGGCATGGCTTCTGGCCTTTGGGTGGTGGTTTTAAGATTGCTGCGCGGGTCGGTGCGGGAGGTCTGCCCGCGTTCCCCTGTCCAGCCCGGTATTATCATCTCACGGTAATTACGTTTTCACAGAATGAGACAGAATAAGTACGTGCCTTTTGTTGCAAGCATCGATATTTCCATGGGGTTAAATTGGCAGTTCCCTTGTTTTGAAGCACGGACGTCAATGTTTCTCAGCCCGATTTGTCTGCTTTCCCCTTGGCTGGATAATAATAGACTTATTGATTGTTACTCAGAAAAACGGAGTAAAGGAACTTTGTCTTTATTGTGGCGTGTGTTTGGGCAATCGGGGGCCGCAGCAGCCCAGGTCACGTGGGTCCAGGCTCGCGGGTCAGCTTGCCGGGGGCAATGAGCGATGGTGAGGAGCCCCGGGCTCCCAGTGGCCCTGGCAGTGGCTGAAGTGCCACCGGCCCCCAGCAGCTTCTCTGCTGCTTCTGCTCAGCAGGTCAGGAGCAGAAGGGGGAAAGAAACTTGTGCTTTCCTGTCCGCTTTCCTTCATGCCCCTACTCCTGAGATAAGGCAATCACCTTGCGCTGTTCTGGGTGCTCGTGTGTAGGAACGTATGGAAAGCAAGGAGACCAGATCCGCTGTTATGTGTGACCAAGTCCCTGCTAATGGGTAATTTTCTAAGTCATCTTAGAAGTTATAATGAGCAAAGTATGGCTTTGTTTAGTTTGTTTATGCAATTGGGAGAGAGGGTATGCTTAACGCTTGCTAGAAAATTCCCCCCAGAAGTGCATAAACATTTAGCAAACACTGATGAACTCAGCACCATGAAACCCTGTAATTAGGGAGCGTCCCATTGCCCCCATCAGTGATGGGTGACGACCGCAGTGAGCCGCCAGCCGCCTGCAGCACATCGGGGCGCGCGTTGGCCGTGAAAAAGCTGAAGACTGGCTTAGGTAGGACCTTAACCTAGAAATATCTTCACAATACATGTCCACAGAACATTTCAAACACAATGTTTGAAAACTGTGATTCCAACCACAAAGCCCCAGAGAGGTCGGATGATGCCCGCGGAGGATGCCGCACGCCTGCGGAAGCTGCCCCGGGCCGAGCAGGGGGAGGCGCTGCGGGACTCGGGCCCTGGCGGGGAGCGAGGCTGCGCCCCGAGCCAGAGACCCATGTCCATGAAGCGCCTCGGCTCTGTGGAAGGAAGGAATTAAGCCTTTTGCTGCTGTTTTTTTCCAGCTATGTAATGCGACCAGAATGCAGAAGTGCTCGTGGACATGGCAGTGTTAGCAAAGTCAGAAACAACTTCTTAGTGGCAGCTTGAAACTGCGTGAGCATTGAGCACCTTCCGTTGCAGGCACTGGCTGCAGCGTGACAGCCAGCTCGAGGTTTGCTGGTAGCATCCTCCAGCAGTTATTACATCGTACATGAAAGAGATGTACCCCAAAATCTCTCTTTTGTTTCATTGCATCTTTGCCACTGTTCTCTTTATTGACATCGTCAGTACCCACGCACCCCAGGCACCGTTGTTCTGCCGTTGGGAGACCCGGGCCGTGGCTGCACGATATTGCCGGTGTCCGTGGTGGGACCCCACCGGCATCTGCACACCATGCCACACACCCAAGCGGTTGCAGACGGCTTCCCGCAGCACGCGGGGACTCGAAGCAGAAATCCATGAGCTCGTGACCAAGTTTGTTAAAGGGCACAGAGCAATCTCAGTCTGCAACATCTGCCATTTCTCACTTGCTGAAACCTCTGCTTTGAACTGAGTTAGCTGCAAAGACTTGCAGGCGCGTTTTCAGCTGGTGTGAATTGCTGCGGCGTCTCTGATGTCAGCAGAGGTTTGTGATCCTATGTCAACTGATAATTTGGCTTGTGGGCTTCAAAAAGGAGCGAAGGCTTACGTCCATGACAGCCTTACATCACTAGGAAGTGAAACTTGCTCCCTTTACTTTTTCTGCCTTTCCCCATGACAGTAAATACCAGTGCAGGAGAGCGCCCATGGGCCACGAGAGCAGGAGCTGATAAAGGCGGAGAAGGAAATACCAAAACCACAAGAGCAGAGAACAACGCTGCATCAGTGCGGCACCTCCTGCTGCCAGCCCATGGTGGGACGGGGCTGGCAGGTGGCAGGAACAGGAGAAAACATAATTCCAGCACGGGCACTTGGTCTCGTGAAGGCAGGGGAAAGCTGAGAGCTCGAAGCAAAGCCTGGCAGCAATGTGGGTATCGACGCAACTGCTGAGGATGCTAGCGGCTTCACAGCTGAAGCACTTGGGCTCAATTGGGTTCAATCTCTTCCACAGCTCAGCTTAAGGTTAATTACATGTCGACTTCTCGGACTTTGCCCAGAAGCCTCTATGGTGTTGCTTTTAATTTATGTGATTGGACTATTACGATCCTCTGCTTGCCCAGGGGTAATTTGGTGACATTACGAGCCAATAAGAAATGGGAGTGCAACAAGTGGCTTTGCTTCTGCTGGGATCAGTTCATTGCTTTACCCCCAAGACACCGATCACGCCCTGCGTTTGCAGTGGAAAGAGCCCTTGGGGAACAGACCTGGCTCACGTGGGGCAGGCACTGGTGGCAATCGCTGCCGACTGCTTCGCGAGGCCAACGCAGCGCGGCAGCCCCCAGCTTGCGGACCTGACGCCCGGCTCCACAACCCGCTTCGGGCACTGGAAGGAGAGACCCGCTCCCGATGGCATGGGTGCTTGCGCTGCGCGGTGCTGCCAGGGAGGTGGGAAGCTGATGGGGGGGGTAACTGGGACCAGTGCCACTGGGGGCTGCTGTGGGCAGGACTAGGATTTCATGCTGGGTGCACACAAACGCAGGTGCCCGGCTTCGGGATTGTTGGGGAGGGAAAGGAAATTCAAAAAGGCTTAATGTTACTGAAAGCACATCACAGAGAGGAGATGGGGCGAGAGGTTGCAGCCGGTAATCCCCAGGATTTCGAGTTCTCCAAGACTTTCTGCATTCAGTCACACAAGTGTGTCCATGAATAATTAATATTTGGAAATTGCATATACGAGGTTGCGGCTGCGTCAGGGCCAGAGCACCTCTTGCGGAGCTGTGCCTGGGTGAGCTGAGGCTTGTGCCAATCCGCGTGGGTTCAGCAAGACCACAAGCTGGAGCTCCCTGGGTTTGCTAGTGCTAGTCGGGGCCCAGCGTCTCTCTGATGTCCCAGGGAAAAGCAAGTGCTCTCTCAGAGCAAGGGGCAGGTAAAAAACAGTAACAGCTGCTGGATTTTGTGCAGTCGTGCCGTTTTGGTACGGGAAAACCAAGCGCTTGCCTTTGTGCTGAGGCTGCACGCAGCGTGCCCAGGCTGGGAGCTCCCTTGCTGAACACGTCGGAGCCTTCCCAGAGCGGAGCCAGGCAGCCAAAACCAGCGTGTGGGCCACCAACCGGGTGCTGAGGAGCTCCTGGCATCTGGCGCCGGTGCTGCCGGCATGGCCCTGGTGGCAGGGGTGGCACCGGCCGGGGAGCTCGGGGGGAGAGGCCCCGGGAGGCTCCCGCTGGGATGGGGACAGCAATTCACAGCCAGGAGCAGATGGGGCAAATGCGGTTTCTTTGCCCACTCCGGGCTTGTCTGTGAAACGGAAGAGATGAGTTCAGCTGCGTTTGCTGCTTGAACTTGCTCAATCAGGCTGAGTGAGGCTTTGAACCTCAGGGTTCTTTTTTAATGGATTGATTGTATATGGTTTTTATGTCTGATACTAAATTTTCATGAAGCTTTGCCGGCTTTGGTTAGGGACGAATTGGCTGAGCTGTGTCAGGATACTGATTTTGCGTTGATTGAATGAGCATAATACTTACAGGGCTTGACCCAAATCTCCTGTTCATCTCTCGCCCTTGGATTAAACCCACGATCGAGAAGAGCCTTGGAGAAATACTTGTCATACGGTGAGGACCTTGGCCTCCCTGGTGAGCAGTGGGGAGGGGGCAAAAACCCACTTGCTTTTAGGTCATCCTTGCACCTAGTCTATGCTTTTATTAACTCTGGATGGGTAACAAGCAAAGGGCCTAATTCTGTTGAGACAGCTCAGTGTCCTCAATCCAGGATGCACAGCATCCCAAAGGAATGATAAGTTGGTTTAAGCAGGCTATGAATAATTAGAGGAAAAAAAAATCTTGAGAAGACTTTTAAAGAAATTATAATTACACTTTATGAATTTTAATAAATGGTTTATTTTAAAAAAGAGAAAACTTACTTGTAAGAGGAAAGAACTTGCTGTTCAGGCAGCAGCCCGGCTGCGTAAGGGCAGGGGAAGGCAGCGACGAGACCCGCTCCGAGCAGGGGGAGCGGGGGCAGCCGTCGCCGCGGGCTTGCTGCCTGGCCTGAGCCCCATGCTGTGGCCGGTTCTAAAGGATGAATTCAGCAGGTTGTTCCTGGCGTTGCATGTGGCCGAAGGGGTATCCCGGCTCCGGTGACGGCTGGCCAAAAGTGGCTGTTGGGATGGGGGAGCTGCTTGGCATCTCTCCTGCCTTTCCAGGTGCAAAATTCAGCACTTACTGCATAAAATTCCACTTAAAAAAAACCTAAAATCCTGAAGTGCTTGCTTCACCCAGTCCTCAAAGGCATCGGCTTCTTCCTCCCTACTCCCGGTTCTCCCAGGATGGTGTTGGACGCAGCCCGTGTTCGGCCGTCCGCGTGCCCTTATTTCCGTGACAGTGCCAGAAGTCGCCATGCTGGGCACAATGGGAACCAAGACCTGGGAGCTCCACCAGCGATCCTGTGACATCTCTGCTGCAACGCCGCCTCTGAGTCCTCGAAGCCACGTCCGCCCGGCCCCTGTGCTCACGGACCCTTGTTTTCAGCGGGGATGACTATGAGATACCTCACAGCGGGGCTGCTCATCCTGAAAGCCATGCAGAGGATGAGGCGAGAGCTGCAATGCCTGGGCTTTTACAAGGGATTTCCAAAGTCTGCTGCTGTGGATCACCTACTTCTGCTCAGCTCTGATTCCTCAAAGCATTTTTCTCTTTTCCCTTTGTTGGGGAAATTAATGTAATCACCAGGATGCTGTTCTGAAATGCGTTGCCTTCAACGCGCTTGTTCTGCGTAACCTGTCACATTAATTAACATTCATATGAGCAGGCATAGGTGCGGTGGGGAGAATACTAGAGGTCTGATAATCAGTCTTCTGGGAAAAAGATATCATAGTTCCAGCATGCGAATGCTGTTTTATCCATGGAAAAATATTCCCCTGCTCCCTCACCAAGTGTGGAGTGAAGAAGAGAGAGGAGGAGGATGGCCAGGTTACCGCTGCTTCTAATTCAAGTGCTAGGACTCTTCATGGTGCTGGAGTGTTGGTGTCCAGCAGAGGTGGGAAATTGTTACCTCCAAGGAATCTACTGCTTTTGTTCGATGTAGCTGGCATTTCAGGAACACGGCAGATTTTACATCTCCCCTGCAAACATCTGTGGGACTCTGACAAGTGATTACCATGAAAAGGAGCTTTTCATCAGGACGCTCGCATTTTTATGCTGAGCTATCAGTTCTGGGAGATCCAGAAATGAACCGGCAGTTGGTGTTTGGGGCACTGCAGATATTAATTACACACCACTCAGAATTACACGCGAGTGAAAACGGACAGGAGCGGCCACCTGCCCCACACGCACCCGCTTCTGCTGCGCTCGCTCCTCTGACGCCAGCAGCGGGCCCTGCACGGCCGACGTGCCGGCGACGCGGGGTTGTGCAGAGCTGCAGCTCCGGGCCGGGGGCGCGGGGCTGGCAGGAGGCGGAGGCCGCGGGGTGGGCAGAGGCTGGAGCTGGGGAGTGGGAGCAGCAGCCTGGGGGGCTCTGGAGCTCTCCTTTACAAGGGTTTTCTTCCTTCAGGAGGAGGCACCGAATGGTGCCAAGGCGCTGGAGGAGTTTGGGAAGTATTGCTCTCCGATCAGGTGTGAGAGCTGAGGATCAGAAAGAGAAGTGAACCCTAGCAGTCCCAGCTGAGGGCATCTGTCCCACCAAGCCTCTGGCAGGAGAACGCGCTGTGACAGCTGTGTCAGGGACAGACCCTGGGGCATCCAGGAGAAAGCCTTGCTGGCAGCTGCTGTGCGACAGGCGGCGGGGATGCGGAGGTTCTGGAGGCACACTGCGCTCTGGGCATGATTTGGAGCAGAAAATGTTAAAGCGAGACAGGCAGACAGGGCTGGGAGGTAGGCCAGGCCGGGGAACCTGGTGCCGTGAGAAGCCGGTCAAACCAGCAAAACGCCGAGTTTGGAAGAAAACGCAAGAACTGCAATGGAATACGTCACTTGGAGTCAGAGGAGGAACACTTGGCCCGAACGAAGCAAGGCCAGCACCAGGGGCTCAGGTGAATTGCTTACGGGAAACGTGGTCGGGACTGCGCTGGTGACAGGCTGCGGCCGGGAAGAGGCCGTTCAGGAAACCCAGTGGGGGTGCCGGGACGAGGCCGCGCTCGGGATGTGCCGTCGGCTCCTCCGGCCGCGAGAGACAAGCAAGGGGTGGCAAACCAGGAAAGCTCAGTGCCACCTGTGGTGGCTTCCCCGTATTAAAAACAAGAGAGAGAAAAGGAAACAGCAAACAGAGTCTGCAGTAATCCCTGTGAGGAGTACAATCGCTCCACTGAGGTGGAGCACTGAGAGGGGAACAAAAACCCTTTATTCATCAGTAGTGTTCTTTACACAAAACAAACATTATAAAGCGCTCCACAGGTGGCTTCTCTCTCCATCTTGATCAAATAGAGATGCTCTATGGAGAGACATCGCGCTGAAGTGGCTGTGGGCAGAGGCTTCCCTCCAGGCCTGCCACCTGCAGGAGGACTCATCCGGCTCCCAGACCGCGTCTCTGAGCATCGCAGGGCGCTGCATGAGATGAGGATCCGCCTGTCTGGAGTCACGCAGAAGCGACTGCTGCTCCTGAGGTCTGACCGTGGCTTCCTTGTGAAGCTCAAACATCTGGAAGTGGACGTGATTCCCCCACGGGCTGCAGTTGCTGGGAGCTTTCCTCATTGCCTGAATGTATTCAGCACATTTGGTGGTGCACCCACCTTTCATATTTCCTGGAAAAACAGCAGGATGCGTCGGATGCTGTAGAAGGTATCGAGATCTATGTAGGTGACGGTTTGGCCCGCGAGTCAGGCAGACAGTTCCTCCCTCCCAGTGTGGGATTTCCCTCGTTCTCATTCACCCGCTCCTTGTGCTCACAAGCATCGAGGCGCGTGTGGCCGGCTGGGCTGCCAAGACCGCTTGTGGGGACACGAGAGATGCCAGCTCTGGAGCGCTCGCCGAGGGCCCACCCTCCCTCCTGGGTTCTGGAGATGCTGGGCTGGTCTTCAGGCAGGTCTCCTGGACCCTTCAAGGGCTGCTTCCTTGATCTTGAAACTGTTTTCCTAATTATCGCGGTAACTTGTTGCCCCTGATCTCCTGCTGCTGCCCTTGGGCTGCTGGGGGAGCGCCGAGGTGGGGGCGGTCACATGCACCGGGGCGTGCTGCTGGTGGTTTTACTCCTAGGGCAGGGTGATGTAAAGCAGCAACAGCCCAGCTCTCATGGGTGGTCTTACAAAATTAGGATGGAAAAAAGCTCGTGCTGCCACAGCTCCAAGCTCTGGTTGTTGCAGGGTCTGGTGTTAGCCATGCTCAGCCCTCCCTGCCAGGCAGCTTTTCACCGAGCAGCGTGGATGGGGATGCGAGGGCTGACAGCAGGTGAGAAAATGGGACACACGGCTGTTCCAGAGCACAGCTCCGGGACATCCCTGCCTCCGGTCCCGGGCCTGCCCAGGCTGGACCAGACACAGTGAGAGGGGCAGCGGGCCTGCTGCTGCTGTTTCGCAATTCACATTTTTGTCTGCAAATTCATGAGCACTTTCAAACTAAAAGAGAGAAATATTCTCATCAAAGGATGCTCCTTGGTGGTTTTTTAAATGGCACTGTTTGCAGACGGTTCTGTATTTCACATAAATTAAAGAAAATGCATCTTGTTTTAGAAATGCCATATAACATCCTAAGGATGGAAGCAGGGAAAAATACTGCCTTGTAAGTGATAATATATCAAGGTTTCTCTGCTCATTAGCAGCATCAGAGACATAATATACATAAAATGTAGGTCATGGCATCCCATTTAGCTCCGTATTTATCCCTGGCGCGAGAGGCGGCTGTGTGTGACTGCAAAACAAGACCTGCTCTGGTAAGGAATTTCAGAGGCAAGAAGACTCCTCATCTTTCGGCTGAGCAGACGAGCCGTACTCCCCCAGGGAGGCGGTTTTGCAGCACGTCGTCCCCTCCCCGTCTCCTCCCCACTGTTGCTGCTGCGGGTGGGCGATGCTGGGGATGCTCTGTGTGCAGTCCGGCCGTCAGGCAGCGGCTGAGGGCACTGGGGCCATCTCCAAAGGGGCGCAGGCAGGAGGACGTGCCAGCCCGGCCTGGCGATGGCAGGGCAGGCAGGAGGAGAGGAGCAACAGGGATTTAACAGCAAAGACAGATGCAAGAGAAATACGGTGGAATGCTCCCAGTGTCGTGCTGGGGATTGCAATTAGGTAAAAAGAAGCAGTTGATAAAACGCACTGCGCGATGCTATAATAAGTAAACCTTGCCTTCTAAAAATGCTCTCCCAAAGGATTTTCAAGATGTTTGGTAACGTGGCCTGGGAGCCCTGCCCACCGAGCTCCTCCTCTGTGGGCGAGAGGAGAGCCGGCTGAATGCCTGTGGCTGGGGACTTCGGGGGGCGGATGCCACAAGCTCTGTGCCGAATATCCACGCAGTCAGGAGCACCACCAAAAGGAAGCGAGCCGAGTCCGGTCTGTTCCCTTGGCATTTTGCAGCTGAACCGTGTGTGGTGTTCTGCATAATAACAGGAAAATTAGCAGCAAGAGCTATCACCATTAAACATCCCCCAAATGATTAAGCAGTAAAGGGTAGCACAAGAGGATGCAGGAGATGCTGACAGCTAATCCGAAAGCTGCTGCAGGTAAAGGCTGACCAAAAGTGATAAATGAGAAGGGGGGGAGGAAGAGAATGGGGGGAAAATTCTGTTGGCATAGAAAAACCCAAGCACTAAGATAGCGAAGCCCCCCGCGCCCTCCCTTCTGCAGCAGTCCAAGTGAGCAGCAGGCGCCAGGAGTCAGCGAGGGATCCTCGAGCAGCTGAAATTTGTCTGAACGACGACGACTGAGCGAGCCAGTGAGTGCAGGGCTGAGCCCAGGGAGGAGACATTCAGCGAGGTGGGAGGGGTTGTGACAACGTGAGTGAGGAATAAGGCTACGGTGAAGGTGGGAATAGCCTGAAATACTGGCTGTAGCAGGCAGGGGGGCCTGGGCTAATGCATAAATCCCTCCAAGTAACAAACAGAAAGAGAAGCAAGGGGAGCAGAGGGCGAGGTTTGGAAGGCGCTGCTGGTGTTCCACACATTGCTACAGCAAGTCCTTTTGAACAAATGTGCAAAATGAGTCTAGCAATAAGGTCAAACAACCAAAACAAGTGAATATTTGTTTATGCACAATGTGTAAGACAGGGTGGGGAAAAATATCTTTCCTTTGAAAGAGTGGCAGCAATGGCAGGGTTGGAAAAAGTGCTAATAGAGTTAAGTAGAAAGCAGGGACCTGGATCAAACGTGGTGTTATGGGCAGAAATGGAGAAACTGCTGCGGGAGCCTGGAGAGCTGAAAAATACCTGTATAGAGCTATGTGTAGATACAGAGATGCGACCGAGGCAGGAGAGCAGAGGCCACGGTGTCACCGGCCCCAGGGGCGCTCCTGAAGCAACGGGGACAGAGGCACAAAGAGCTCTCCCGGAGCAGAGAAGGGGAACCGGGCCATGGCACTGGGCAGCACAGCACCCGCCGATCCTCCCCGGCCCCGTGCTGGGAGCAAAGAAGCCAGAAAATAAGAAAATCTGGCTAAAGTAGCCTAAAATCAGCCCAAATGCAGAATGCTGGATAAGGCACGGTTACCTGTTTTTTCATTAGGTACAAGGAATATGTTACTCTGGAATGGTGCAGTTTGCAGAGCGCCTGGCAGGCTCTTCCTGCACCCCCCAAACTGGCTGTAATAGCAAGATCTCAAGGGCTGCGCTGGCAGAGGAGCTGGGAACAATGAAGCCACCGCTGGCAGGGCAGGGAAGTCCTCACAAAGGATCGCTTTGAAACGGGCGCTGAGAAAACACGATGTATTTCTGGGTAGATCACGGGGGCATAACTGGCATCTGGAAGGTTCGTGTGACGCGAGGGTGCCTGCCGAGTGAAAGCGTGCTGCGTCGTGCCTGCAAAAGCGTTGCTCAATAAATCCCCTCGTCCCGCTCCCCTGGGGTTTCCCCTCCCCGTAGCATGAAACCTGGGTCGTGCTCCCCAGCAGCTGGGATGCAGCCACTGCTGAAGGGCCAGACCTCCCCCCGTGGCCCCCCTTCTGCAGCTAATTTTTAGTGACGTGGTCTGACTTTTTTTTTTTTTCACACTAAATATATTTTCTAGGATTTACTTTTAAGACTGTGGAAACCTCATAACTGGAGTTTTTTATAACGTATTTTTTTCCTCTCTCCATCTGGAAAGCCCCTTGGAACTCATTTCGTGACCTGCATTCCCTATTAGATGGAATGCTGCCCGAGGAGGCGGGCAGGGGCACTTGTGGAGGGGGCTTGGGGGTGATTCTCAGTTCCAATGTGCTATTCACTGATGAATGGGTGTTCATGTTTTTGTTATAGTAGACTGGCAGAAAAGTAAATAGATGTGCTAACATGAAAAATTAAGTTTTGTTTTAATGAAATGTTTACTCACGGCAAGCTTAATATTAATGTTAAATCTGTGGAATTTCTCCCCATCAAAAATTAATGTGATACAGTCCTCGCTTTGCTGCACTGGAAGCGTCTTCCAATTAATCGACAGATCAAGCGCTGTAAATACAACCCCGTGACTCAGGCTTTCCCGGGCCATTATTTTGTTTAAGTGCACAACCACTCAATGCCTAATTAATAATGATTTATAGCTGGATTCAACTCCCAAACTGTTCCTGGTGTATCAGTTCTGGAGGGCAGGTAACAATTTTAGATTTATAGTTGGGAAACACTGACAATTGAGTGAACGAGCTGCTCACTGCCTATACCATGCGTGTGTTAAAGACCCGGCGGGCAGCCCCGGTGCCCAGAGGCGACGAGGCACGCTTCGCAGACACGACCCCAAACCTCACCGGAGGTCGGAACAAACGGGCGCGGGGCTGTCAGCAGGGAGCCCACGCCACGGTTTCCCCTGCTCGCCGGAGAGCTCGGGCTCCGTGGCCGGAGCAGCCCGGTGGAGCGTGGCAGCGAGGGGCGTGGGATGGAGGCAGCGCTCGCTCAGCAGCCGAGGAGGAAGACGAGAGGAGGAAGACGAGAGCCCTGCCATGGCAACTGCAGCCGCGGCGCTGCACACCTCCCCGAGCAGCAGGCGCTGGTGGGCTCCGGCAGCCCGGGATGGAGCAGCTCTGTGCTGCGCATCCTCGCAACAGCCTGGTTTGGGCACGCAAATGTCGATTAAGGAATTTTATGACTAGGTGTGAGCAGGAAGCAAAGCCCTGCTCAGCACTCCGGATAATCCCGAATGCTTACTTGTGGGCCAGCGCGGATAACTGACTTCCCCCGAGGCGCCAGCGCCGCGCAGAGCCCAGGGGCAGCTCCTTACCCCGTGCCCGCCCGTGACAGCTTCAGGCTCCGGAGCGGCCCCGGTGCACGGCATCACCGCCGGGTCCTGGGCAGCGTCCGCCCGCACTCACCATCAGTGAGCGCGTCGCCACCACTTGTGCCGAGGGACGGGGTCTGCGCCCCCCAGCCCCTCGCCTTTCTCTGGCACGAACCAGCAGAAGTCTTCCTGCCGAGCTTGCCGTTACGGGAGGAAGCAATGAGAGGCTGCACGCTTCCCACAGCTCCTTTCCTGAGGCTTTCCGCTTCCTCAGCATCCTTTTGAATTGGCAATGACACCAGACAGGCTGTGAAATAAAACTGGTACATACAGCTTAACGTGAAAAACCTCTCCAAACCCCCCTTTGTGCAAGTTTGTTTGCTTTCCTTTAAATGTTCACACACAAACTAAAAAAAACACTGAAATTAAGAAACCCTTCACATATTCAGCTCTGAAAAGGTGAAATGTTCCAGCCCCCAGCACTATTACCTTGGGAAGCTGTAAGAAACTGAAAATGGGGCTTAGTGTGGAAGTTCAATAGCAGTAACACTGGTAACACAGCCTGCCAGGGACGACGAGGCCGGGCAGGTGGCCGGGCGGCTAGCACCGAACGCCCGAAGGCGGGCGCGTGGGGACGTGGCGCAGCAGCCACCAGCTGCTCGCTCAGTGCGCAGCCTGAACTGAGCGGGACTGAGGGAGAACCGCAACAAGGTGTGGGCTCAAACGCAGGGGGATCCTGGCTGTCTCCCGAGGTAGCCCCTGGTAGGCAGCAAGTTTCGAAGCACACCGCCGCCTCTCTGGCTGGGGTGTTTCCAAGGAACGCATTTGCTACATCTTGAATCTGAGCTCCCGTCTCTTATTTTTCAGCAATGCCGAGATGAAGAGCAGCTGGTTTTTTGTGGTGTTACCTATTCCACAGCTGAAGCTCTCTGAATCTCAAGCATGAGCATCTATCAGCTGGTGGGAGTCTCAGGGGAAAATTCACCGAGCTCGCTATAAAAATAACAAATTAAGCATCAGTTGGGGCCACTTAATGCTTTTCAAACGTGCAGCCAAATTTAGGCAGAGGCGAAGAAATATTCCTCCCCGCGGCACGCCTCTGTGCCAGCAGCCTCCCGAGCACTGCGGCACCCGGGCTGGCGCTGCCCCGCGGGAGGTTCCAGCTCCGCGGCCCCGGCCTCGGCCACGCGGCCCCAGGGCAGGGGCTGGCGGCTGCAGCGGCGCCAGGGTTTGTGGGGCTGAGCTGTGAATTGTCCTCTGACAGAGCTGCTCCGCGGCCCTGGGGAGACCAAGGCTCCTTCCCTCGGGCAAGGGCTGGTAGAAAGCGGGCACGATGGGGGCACAGACCACCAGGAGCAACTGGCACAGGATCTGGGCTCCGCATGTCCATCCCTCTGTGCCTGCCTGTCCATCCTGCTGCATATGTGCGTCTGCGCACCGTGCAGGGGTACAGCACCCTCCTGCCCGACGCTTTGCTGAGAGCATCACGAGCCGCTCGAGTGAGGGAAATGCAATTCACGGAGCAGTGCGGTGATGAGGTGCAAAGCAGCCAGCATTTAAAAACCCCGTGTGAGCCCGAGTGAGCGGCCCTGCGGCAGGGCCACGGGTGCAGCCCCTGGCCCTGGGGCTGTGGAGGGGGAAAAGCGCTGCTAGGAAGCCTCCGATACGGCAAAACCCATCAAATAGTGCGGGGGGAGCGGGAACGGGACCACCGCTGGCACAGAAACAAAGCAAATACAGCAATGCATTAAAGCTGCAAATAAATGGCTAAACGTAGTAACTAAGGTAGCGTTTTCCTTTGTTCTTCACTTTTTAATGTTATGTTTAAATCAAGCATGAGCTCAGTGTCTACTTGATTTTACCTTTATAACGGTAATTAACAGAGACTGGAGATCTCGGGGGTGTTGTCGGCTGCTTATTTCTGTACGCCGGCTCATGTTAAGATCTGTCACACACTCCCAGCGGAGGGCAGGAGATACAGCGCTGGGCGTTCGCAGCGCTCCCTGCATCGCCGTGCATCCCGCACACCTTTCGGGGCTGCTCTCACCCCGCACTGGAGCTGCCCCCCCAGGATGCTCGGCCGCCCCGCACCGAGGAGCTGCCGCTGAGAGAGGAGGCGGCCGGGGCTGCTCCTGGCAGGAGGGGATGCGCCTTCTGCGCTTTCTGCCCGCGGTAAGCCAGCGCCGGGAGCCCCGATGGGCGCAGGAGGTGCGGGGAGCCCTTGTTGTGCCGTGGCTCAGGCCCAGCTGCGTGAGGGGCCGGGGATGCGACCCCGGGGGAAGTGAGCGGCTCCTCGCCCCGCTGCAGTACAGAGCGTGGTGGCAGGGGCGGGGTCCTTCCTCTCAGCCCAAAATCATCCCAAAGGGGCCAGCAAGCCGGGTGGGGTGCTGGCAGGGGCCGGGCGGGCAGATGCCATGCTGTGATGCTGCGCTGACGGCGTCAGCCCCAGCGCCTGGGGCGTAAGGGGCAGAAAGCAGTGTAGGAGCTTTGCTGTGCAAGGTTTCGGGGCTGCGTTTTGGGGTTGTCTGGTTGTGTTGGGGATTTTCCAGTGGTTTGGGGCTGTGGTGAGCTGCAGGTCCCCAGAAAGCCAGGTAAGGGCATGGCAGCAATGCTGGTGCATGGAGCATGGAGGTGGGAGGGCAGGAACTGCACCTGCTCCTTCTGCAGTCCCGCTCCATTTGTTTTACTTTTCAATTAACGATGTAGGGCTTGCAGAAGTGTCTGACTCCCCAGAGGCTCTAAAGCAAAGCCAGGAGCAAACAGACTGAGATCTGTCTAAGCAGAGTATTTTCAAGACCTTCCTTTCTTGTTCAGAAATATGAGAAGCCACTATGAGCCCAGCCTGGAAAAGATTGTGCAAGGTGCTTTGGAAAACTTGCCGTGATCAAGTGGGTGGAAAAGCCCCCGGGCTGCCTCGGCGGAGAGCAGAGAGTAACTCTGCCGCGTGTGCACGAAGTGCGCCTGGCTCTCGCTGGTGAAGCACCGCTCCAGCACTGCTTGCCTATTCCTCTGGCAGTACTTTGCGTTTTTAATCACTCGCATGCTGTTACACGCCGCGTGCTCTGCGATGAGAAGAGGGATGGCAGCTCCTGAGGTCCCGGAGCCGCGGAACGCCTGACCCGGCGCCGGTCACGCCGCATGCACGGCTCTGCCGCGGGACCCCCGCCCGGGCTTGCCCCTGTGCCGCGGGTCCTGGTCCCGCAGGCTGCGAGCCGCTTGTCTGGGCGGGAGCACACCGCGCGTCGCTGAGCACCCCGGTGCTTGGCTGAGCGTGCGGCCGGGCCCCTCGTGCTCTCCTTTACTGCCCTCGCGCTGCCGCTTCGCTGCTGGTGGTACGCTGCTGACAGCGGGGTTATTTTGCGGTACTAAGTACAGTAGATATTAAATGCCATAAATACAGTCCGGCACGATCTCAGGCTTTGCCGCTGTTACTCTACATTGGTTTTATTTCTCGGGTTATTTTTCACGTACTGATGTTCTGCACTCGCTCTGCTCCAGGCCGTGCAGTTTGCCCTGTCAGACGCTGCTGGGGCTCCGTGGCGCTGCTACAGCCGGGCTGCACGGGGCTGGGGCTGGCCTGCGCTGGCATCGTCCGGGCTAGCGAGAACTCCACCCGAGTCCCTGAAATCCCGCACATATGGGGCGAGGGGGGATCCAGCACCACGGAGCTTGAGCAAAAGCCAGAAGTATTCTCGCTTCTCAGCGGGCGGTGCTCTCCGCGGCCTGTGGGCTTGGCTCCTGGCTGTGGTGAGCTGCGGCCCTGCAGCGACCCCACTGCGGGGGAGCCCCCGCTGGGCTCAGGGGTCTGTGCTCCCAGCACATGTCCCAGCAAAGCTGGGGTGTTGCTCCCCTGAGCCTGAGCAGCAGAAGGCGCACGGTTAATTCACCACCGTCATGAGGATTGTGGCAAACATGGCAATACCCTTGATGGGTCACCAAAAGCTGCTTGCTGAGAGAGGAAAGGGGAGGAGAAGAGACCCTGGGTGCTCACAGGAGCAAAATACCGTGCTACTTGGTGCCATCTAGCCCATCCGAAGTGATGGTAGTGTGCGTTAGACGAGACAGCAATTGCCCTGCTCCCGTGGCATAGCCCTGCTGTGGCCCTCCTGGAGGCTCTTTGGCCCTTTCTCCTGCAGGTGCATGGGGACGCTGCTTTGATGTGATGAAAACGGGGAATTGGTGATGGCCTGCTCTGTTCATCTGTTCGTTCTGGGAGACACGTCCTAGTTCTAGCCCAAACCTTGCTGCTCGCTCTGGTAGCACACAGGTCTTCAGAAAGTCCTAAGAGTAGGACCTTGCATTACATACCTGTACAAGCATAAAGTGCGCGTGATCCCCCCGGGTTTGTTCCCAGAATCAGCGTCGGGTCCCGGAGCCATATATTTTGCTTAGATGCTTCAGCGAGTGCTTCTCCCTTCAGCCCCCGTGCTGCCAGCAGCAGCTGCCAGCACCACATCTGCTCCTGAAGTCTGTGCCCCCGCACCCCCACCGCAGGTCTCCAGAACTTCCCCGTGGAGCCTCCTGCTTGGGGGGGTCTCCTGGTGGCGTTCTCTCGTCCTGCAGCTCTGGGCGTCTCCTGCCATGGGGTCAGCCCCCCCGACTGCTGTCACAGCCACGCAGGGCAGCACCGGGTGGCCAGCTAAGAGGGATAAGAGTTACGGGGCACTTGCAGAGGTGCTCACTGGGGTGACAAGCACATCTTCTGAGTTGATAGAACTACCCGCTTAGGTACGCGCCAATTACATTATTTTGCTCTACAAAGAGCCATAGGATTTTAGGTTGCAGCCTGCGTGAGAAAGCTCAGATTCGCAGCAGGGAAGCTGCAGGGAACCGCCTGGGCTGTCCTCGGCTGTGCAGGGAGAGGCACACGGCAACACGTGGCAAGGCCCACGCCAGCCGCCTGGCCCCCGGCCATGAGCTCGGCCTGGTTTTGCCCCGAGGCGGGACGAGGAGGGCCGGAGGGCTGGGGGCTGCGGTCCCGTGCTTGCAGGAAGGACCGCGCCAATGCAAAAGGAGAAGAAAAACGCTGCTCCCCGCTCCGCGTCCCCGCTGCCACGTCCCCGGCCCCCTCAGCTGGGACACGTGCGATGCGTGCCCCCAGTGACAGGGGCTGGGAACACGCAGCAGCTAATGCAAGAGGAGACCTCTTTTCATATTCATTTGCTGTTTTTTCCCAAAGAAAATAAAATTTTTAAGCCAAGTTTTTCACTGTGTCTGTCCTAGATCACGGACGAGAAAGGTTATCTATGAATAATGTAGGAACGCCTCCCCTGCTGAGGGGAAGGAAAATCCAGGAAGCCTCGTGAAGAGAAGCCCAGCAGCGCACTCGACGGACAGGGATGGTCAGAGGGAGGTGGGGTCCCGCCGGGTCGCCGAAGCCCCCTCCTGCCCACGGGGACAGCTGCCCGTGCGCCTCTGGCTGGGCAGAGCCACCGTGTCCCTGCCATGGGGCGCAGCCACGTGGTGCCCTCGCCCTAGGGAGACTTTCAAGCATTCCAGAACTTTGGGGCCAGTTTTAGGGTACGTTCAACCCGTCGTGAGGAAAGCCCAGCGTGGGAGGCTGGAAGGTGTGCTCCGTAGGGCACGCCGGCACTGGGACATCCACCACGGCCGCGTGCGCACGCTGCCAGCCGGGTGCTGAATTATGCATGCGGCAGCGAACTTTAATGGAAGTTTCTGAATTCTTTTATTGCTCCATTTTCTACTTGAACAGAAATTCATAAAATGGGGCCCACTGGAGAGCAGATCACAGTGCAACTTTCCAAAAAAGCAGGTTTTCGTTAAATGCACCACTTGGCTGACCCTGCTCTCCATACAGGCACATGGCAGCAGGCTCCAGCCAGGGAGGGAGGTTTCGGAGCCTCAGGAGCGACCTGGCTGTGGCTCCGAGCAGGGGCACCCCACCTCCCTGCCGCGTCTGCAGCCCCGTCCTCCTCGCGTCCTGTCAGCGTCTTTGTGAGGAAGCAGGAGGCACAGAGTGTGACTGCTTCGCCCTGCAGCCACCCATCCGACCTGTGGCAGCTCCCGAGCTGAACTCGGGCATTCCTTGGATGCACAAAACACCTGCCTGGGTTGCAAAAGGAGATGGAGGAACCTGATGGGCTGAGGGATTTGCTCATCCCTTTACTTTTCGGTACCCCTTTACCTGCGCCCAGCCGGCTCAGTGTACTCCGTTCAATAATTTAGGGACCTAACGCAGTCACAAGTTGCTCTTCGAGAACAGCCAAGTGCTTCCCTTCAGCTGGCGTGCAGCGCTGCACGCGTGGTTCCCGGTCATCTCACTGTGCTCGCAGCTCTGCACACCGAGCGCCAGGAGTCCTGCTGCCAGACACGGCGAGAGCCCGCGGCGCTTCCCGGGAGCCGCTGGGCCGGGCTGCACCGCGCGGCAGGGAAAGCGCCTGCTCGTCTGCTGCTGCGCGAGGTTATTTGGGCACAAAAGAGCATGGAATGCAGACATCATGCCTTTCAATAATTTTAATGCATGACTCTTAATTTTAATACCTGGGCTTCTCCAGCCGCATTTTACAATTTTTATAACCAGGAGCTGTACTTTTTACCCCTTGTCTCTAGCAGACCTAACAATTCTAAGCTGCTTTCCTCCTCTGCCGAGTCTTGGTTAATTGAAAATGTCGGTTATTGTATTTGATGGTATTTTCTCCCTTACTCTGACACTGGCTGTGGTAGTGATTGTTGTGAGAAGAGACTTTATCATAAATCTAGTTGTAAAGACACAGCGCAGAAGGCTCAGCTGCCATAAATCAGTAGGGGATTCAGGAGAGCTACGTCAGCTAACAAGGATTTAAACCTCAGTTCTCATATATCTAACACTTTGTAGGAAAAGTGCAGATATTTTTCCAATTTCTCTAGGTCTCGCTTTCAGCTTCATATATTCCACGTCTCTACTGGTGCTGCTCTCGGCCTTCTGACAGAGATACTGAAAACCGTGAAATTAAGGAAGCCTAATGGAACAGCACCTGCTCCGCTGGCAGCAGCTGCACAAAAAGCAGCGAGCGCCGTGCACCCGCGCTCAGAGCACGCGAGTGCCTGCGAACGGATGGGGAGAAGGTGCGGCTGCACTGAGGGTGGCTGTGGCGGCTGGACACATTGCTTTAGGCTGGGATGAGCTCCCTGGGGATGCTCGCTCCTCCCTGTCGACACGGAGCACACTTTGTCAGCTGTCCAGCCTCCGGGTGCTCGGCTCTGGCGAGGCGAGCCCCTTCCCAGCTCCTGGCCGCGGCAGGGAGAGCGGCTGCTGCGTCAGGCTGTCGGCACGCGCGTTGAGCGTCGTCAGTCACAGCCCGCTCCGTGCGAGGTCAGCCGTGCCGTGCTGGGCAGGCAGCTGCTGCTTTAATCAGGAACGGGCTCCGAGCCATCATCTGTCTCCCTGCGGGGCGGAGCGGCGGGGAGGGCCGGAGGCGGCAGGGCTGAGGCTGCCCTCGTGCCGTGCCGCTCCCAGGCCACGTGCACTCGCAGGGGCACGCGATGCGCGGCCAAAATCCAAGTGCAAGGCAAAGACGACACAGGAACCTCCGGGTTTTTCATGTTACTCGCTAAGGTTAGGAAAATGGACTGAACACTGGTAAGCACCCAATTGTGATTAAGAATTAAAATTTCCTGTTGAAAAGTCTGGTTTGAGAGACTGTACGGAGAAACTAGCAACAAAATGGTGACAGCTATGGCTAACTTTCTCTCAGATCTGGAAACCTGAAGATAACTGCTTCTATGGCTGCATTGGGAAGATGCAGGAGCTACCTGAAGTGTGAGATGCTCACTGCTATTCCAGGCTTTTAGGCAATATTCAGTTCAATCAGTGGCAGAAAATTGAGGCAGAAGAAAATGGGCAATTGAATTTGAGCAAGAACCCGTGAACCAGACTTGCCTGGAAGAACAATGACCCTATCATCAAAGAAAGAAACATCCACCCAGGGTGTCATTTTTATTCCCCAGCTTCAGATATAGTTCAGTCTGCATCTTGTCCAAGCCTCCTTCCTAATCATCATGAGGGAGAGTGACAAGGCACAAGATTATCCTCAAATACACACTTTTTCTTACATTTATCTGACTGTCCTTTCCAATCTGACTTGCAAAGAATGGATGTAGAAAAGAAAAATGAATAAGGAGGGGAAGTGAGCAGGGGGAGACCAACTGCAGCATGACAGAAATTGTTATTCCACTTTGGTCGTGGAACAGGAATTCTTCAACCTGAGCACCTTTTGGTGCCGGCTTGCAAGTGCAATATTTAACTTTGAAATCCGCCCTCGGCTGAGATCCCTTTACTAGCTGATGCTCCTCCTTACTGTCTGTAGTCACGAGTTTTCCAAAGTGCTCAAGTGACTGAAACCATTTCCCAGGAAATTTATGTTCTTGGGGTGCCTGGAAAATGCCACCCGCTGAAGGATTTGGGTGTCAACGTCCAGAGCTGACCATCTCTCGGCAGCACGTGGCTGCTGGGGCGGCTGCAGGTGGGGCGTGCTGCACGTCTCCAGGGCAAGAGCCTGCGGTGGGGAGGCAATTCCCCCATGCCTTTACAAGGGGAAATTCGGTGTTTTATGACGTGAAAAACACCACTATTCAATGAAGCGAGACTTTGATTTTATGGGGTAAGAAATGCTACTTACGTGCTGCGGCCTTCAGTGGAGGTAATCGCTAAGCAGTGATTTGCTCTGGAGCCGGAGTGCCGCCGGGGCGCTCAGTTTTCCAGCTCTGCTCCCAGGGCGGACCGGGGCAGGGCTGCGGGAGGAGCAGAGGGAGGCCGAGAGCTCCCCGCGCCCAGTGCCGCTGGAGGGGACGCGCGTCCCGGTCGCTGCCTGCTTGCTCCGGCAGACGTGCCCAGGAGCGGGCTCGGGGCTGTCTGTGCGGCCCGGCCTGGCCGCGCGGGAGGCAACGCCACGCTTAGTGCGAGCAGAGACAAAGCCCACATTTGGTACGAGGGGAGGCAGAGCAGGGCACGGGCACAGCCTGGGGGTGGCTGGGGGAAAGAATGAACGTCTTAAGGCAGACTTGAGTCTCCGATGCTGGAAAGAGGTATGATCCAGTGGGATATTTTATTTCCCACGAGTGTGCTCTGTACGCAGGAGCCGCCCGCCAGCCCTGGCTCCCCGTCCTGCAGGTCGCCGGCCCGCGTGGCTGGGTGTGCAGGCAGCTCTGCGGAGCAAAGGCTCCTTTTCTTTCCAGCCGTTCTCACTTGCGTTGTTTAGAAATTCGCGCCGACACTTGGAATACGCAGTCAAATTCCCAAAGCCATCAGGTCACCTGCAGGTGCAGAAATGACCTTGACTTTAACCTGTTGCCAAGAGAAGTACATGGGATGAAGGCAGTGTGTAGGTCATAGCGAAGAACAAAGGAGGCAGCTACTCTTGTCTTCTGCCTCGCTCTGTCGCTGCAACCAAATTTGCACCTGCCTGGGCTCTGCTGGGGTCTGCGTGTTATTACGGCGCTAATTTGTGCGCGGTAACCCGGCAGGAACGTGATTCACAGAGCCAATAATGCCGTCGCTAAGCCTCGAGTCCTTAAACAGCACAGCTCAGTAGGGAAACATTGACTTCGGATATGTTGTGCTGTTTCAGCTCCTAATAGTAAAAATACTTAATATTGATTTCCTCTTCTTTTTTTTTTTTTTTTTAAAAAAAAGAATTAGTCATGGCATACTGTTTCCTGGCAATTAATGCCTTTAATATATGAAAACACAGCATTAAATTGTGCAGTTTTGACACTTAACCGAAGTAATTAGTGTATGCAGTAATGAATCTTACAAATTTTCCCCACTGTAAGAAATAAAATAATGTAACTGTAAATAATTTGTTAAAACCTGGACATCTCGGCAAGCTTTTAGTGCTTTCTTCAGCACTGTGAGAATAAACCAAGCCCTGCCGCGACCGGCCGCTCCCCAGCCCCGCGCCCGAGGGTCCTGCTGCGAGGAGCCGGCACCCTTCTCAGCACCTCGTGGGCCGCGGCTCAGGACCATCGTGTTTCTTTGCAGCAGCCTGGAGGTCAGGCTGCCCCGCGGTGCCGGCAGCAGGCCCTGCGGATGGGGGCACGCTGCCCCGAACTGCGGTGGCCCCAGGGCCATGCAACTGCATGCGTTTCCCTCTCAAAGGAAAGAAGTTTGCGTATTTTCCTTTCAAAGCATTTTTTGCACCAATTTACGTAGCGTTAAAATAGTATTTGCAACACACAGAAAGTTTTAGTGCCATGGGAAATCCTGGTATAACAGTATCCAGGAAAAGTGTCGCAACTGCTCACATGGGGAGCTGCTGTGGGGCTGCGGCCGATGCCCACCCGTGGGTGCCATTTCGTGGCCAGCCGGGAGGTGCCCGCAGCCACCCCATAATAGCTGAAGGCTGACCCAGTCTCGCCGTATTTCTCATAAAGAAGGTTCTGCAACAAATGCAGTCTCCTAACAAACGTGCTCTGTTACCAAAGGGCGGGCAGAGCAGATTTGGTTCATGTTGGTCTCTGAAGGCAGCCTCCCCGCATGGTGTGGCTGCAGCCCCCTGCTCCTGCCCCTTCCTATTTCTTTCCTAGCGGCCACGTAGCTGTGGGGCGCACGTTCCCTTTGGACATCTCCAGTACAAATATGCGTGGGATGCCCGCTGGGCAGCTGGGAGAAGTCAGTGTCGGGCGGTGACAGCCACAGCCCGCGCATCTCCTGGCCGGATGGGCCCAGTGGGCCGGTCGCCTCCAAGCTGCGGTAGAAAGGGGAGCTGAAAAAAGGGATCGAGCAGCAAAGAAAAATGCTGATCTGAGCCCGTGAACCTGCTGGCAGCAGCGGGCTTCTCCTCCACGCCCGAGGATGGGATGCCCTGCCTGCCCTGCCGCCGCTCGCCGGGCCAGTGCCGCTCCGCGTCCCGCACGCAGCGCCCGCGCCCGGCCGAGCTGCCCCTGGGAAGCAGCCCCGTGCTCTCCTCCCCTGCCCCCAGCCCCGCCGCGGGCTGCAACATTCCCGCAGAGATGGGGCCTCTCCCTGCTCCCGTGCTGTGACCCGAGGCTCCGCGGGGACGCGCCTGGGGCGCAGCGGAGGGCGGCTGTGCGGGGGCTGCTCCATGCCGCGAGGATCACGGGTGGTTCTCGCCGCTCTTGCCTGCCGCGGTTACACCGTTATATGCTGATATCCCGCGCTTTTTTTTTTTGTGTGTTTTTTTTTTTTTTTTTTCCACATCTTAAACTGTGTGGAAAGGCTTGAGAATCTGACCTGCAAACCAAGGTGTTCAAAACCACAGTGAAAATAAACATCTCCTGATCATCACTGCTATTGTTCTCTGGGGATAATGGGAGCAGGGGCAGCTCGTGATGGGGAAGGATAGCTCTGATTCATAATTTGTCAACCCACAATGTTTACAGTACTTAGGCTGGGAAAAATACCTGTTCACAGAAATGATCCTCAATAGGCTTTGCTTTCTACTTACCGCCATTGCTTAGTAACAGCTCTATTTTTAAATGCTAAGAGGGTATTAGACAAAAAAAAATAATGAATGCACTGAAAGTTTCCTCCATCTCCAAGCTAGCTCACATTAATGCAATGGAGACGCAGGCACTGACCCTGGGGCAAGCTGGACCGAGCAGGGTGGGCTGCAGCCATGCCCATGGCCACAGGAAGGGCTGACTTGGTGCAAACCTCTCCCCCCGCCCCATGCCTTTCCACTGGAGTTTAAAAATAAGTCTGTGCACTCATCCCTGTGAGCACACGAAGCAGCCAGGTAGCGCCGGTCAGAAGGAGCGATGGGACTTCCTCCTGCAGCTGCGGTGGGCCGATTGCAAAGGCGAGCCTGGACGCAGATAATGGAGCGCTGGAACCACGAGAGGGGTTTCCAGGTCCTGCGGAGACGGGAGCGTGCCCTGTCCGCCCGCCCGCTGCCCCACGCACCCTGTGCCACCCCATGGTGGCTCCGGGCCCTCCCGGCTGCAGCCCCCGAGGGGCCCCTCGTGCAGATGCCGAGACAAGTGGGGACACTTGGTTTTGGCTAACCCAGTGCCGGATCCACTGAAGCTGATGGGAAGCTAATTCGCTTCACCAGGGTTTGCCCCCCCCAGGTCAATACGAGTTTATTGGTAATTTTCCTTTCTCACTTACCAACCTGTTGACACATTTAGGGGAGGGGACATAAATGTGCATGGCCGGGGGAGAGCCCAGGGCCAAGGAAGAGCTGGGGTTTCTGCTAATGACATCTTAAGTTGTCCCTAAAGACCCATGCCACCATCACGTATTGTTGTGCTTTTAATACATTTAATGTATTTATATATACACCTCATTTGTGTAAGGGACAAGGTTCACGGTATTAAAGATATGCAAAAAAATCAATGGCTTTATGGTTGACTAAATACCACAGTAAGGCTCAGGGGTTTGGTAACTGCAAAGCCATTTACTGTGTATATGTTTGATTGCCATGCATGTCATCCCTGCTGCAAAATGATCGTAGTACGACAGCAATAAGCCAGAACGCGGGTGGCTGCTGTGCTCCTGAGCCGCCCCGACCGTGCTGGCGGGATGCAGCTGCTGCTCCTGCCCTCTCCTCTGCCCCCGCTGGCAGCGCTGCGGGGCTGGGACGGGCAAAGTGCGCGCGGCAACGACCCCAAAGCACCGGCAGAGGTGTACAGAGGGCGAGTTGTCAAAGAGCCAGAACCCCAAAATGATTTGGAGTGTTTCTGATAGCTTGATACCTGTGAATAACAAGAGGATGTCAGGAAAATATGCATTTTTAAAAAATGCTGAGAGGCATGGTATGGGCAGAGTCCTGAGCGTGAAAACTGCAGTTTCCCGGGGCATTTAGAGAGGGACCGAGCATGACAGTGAGCCTTTAGGGAGACGTGCACCGGATCACCTGGTGGCTGGTTCGCATCGCTCACGTCCATGAGGTATCTGCTCTTGCACGTATTCTGCAGCTCACGGGGAGCAGAAGGGCTGGTCCTGCCGTCCCCTCCTCCTGCGCAGCTTTCCTCTCAGCGCAGCTTCTCCAAGCCCTCCCTCCCCACATGCACACACACGCTGGTTGGTACCCGAGTGTGGGCTGGGTGTCCCCGTGATCTCACCTGGGGACACGAAGTGACGACGGCCGGCGTTGCTGCTGCTCGGGACGGAGCGCGGGGCCCCAGCTGTGCGCTCCCACGCCCGGTGCTAGCTGACATGGAGCGTTCGCCGGACCCTGAGCCTGTCCTCGCAGGTCCACCCGGCTCCCTCCTTACGGCTGGCACGGTCCCCGCTCTTACTGCCATTTTATTACAAATCTGTCGCAGGATTACTCTGCGGCGCCGGTGCTATTCTGCACGTTCGGATGCGGAGCGCTCCGGGGCGCGGAGCTGCGGGCGAGGGGCTCGGCCGCGCTGCCCCCGGCACCTCGCCCCCACGGCGCGTGCTGTGCGGGCGGGAGGGACGCAAGGGCCGTGAAGGGCAGAAGGCTGTGGACCGGGGAATAAACACAGACTGCTTGTGTGGAAATACGCCGGCGCACGTGGAGAGCGTTTGTTCCTGCTGCAGTGTCTGCAATGTATTTTTGACACACGCTTGCTGCAGAGTGCAGCCCACTGCAGCAGAGGAAGGAAGCCGAATTCGCTTCCCCCTGCACTCGGCGGAAAGCGCCGTGTGTGTGCTTTGATGGGAGGTACAGCACGAAGGTACCAGCCAACAGCTCTGCCAGCGCTGACACAAAACGCTGCTGGGAAGCCTCTGCATCAAAGCCACACTAATTTCCCTACGTTCGCAGCAGTTAGGAGTGACCTTCGTCTGTTCTTCGTACGGCGGCTCTGACAGGGAAGGTCATGCATGAATTGTGGCAAATTTAGATGAAATTACGAATTTGAGAGACAGCTGTAATTAGGCTTGAAGCAGACATCTGAATACTTTTTGCTGGACCGACCTGGAGAGCTCAGCCTTCTCCGGGTTGGAACTGGAACAGGAGCGAGGGCTTTTGGGCACCACCGGGCGGTCAGAGCAGGGGCGGCAGCTCCGTGCTTGGGGGCAGCGCCAGGGAAGCGGGACACCTCGTGACTGCCCTGCGTCCAGCAGCCCAGCGTGATGCCCGCAATGTTAAGTCTTTTAAAAAAGATCTGAAAGCGGTTGCAACACCCGTAAATGGAGAAGCACCTTGGCTCGTTTCCGTACCGCGCTCCCGCGGGGACGCATCCGGGCGCAGGGGCCGCGGCCTTGCCCCAGCGCCCGCTGGCCGGGAGGGCGAGGGGCTTAATTCGCCCCGCAGGGAGGAGCGAGTGGTTTAAGAGGCCTGGCCGTTGTGCTTTACAGCCGGCTTTTAAAGTGCTTCCAGACATTACAGATGAAATAACGGCGCTGTCAAGGAGAAGTGAGTTGTTCCATTTTGGAAAAGAGGTGTGACTTCCGACGTAGTCGCCTGCTGATGCCATACACTTAGGACAAGTTCGCTTTTTACCTTACCTGATACAACACAAGTTCATTTTTTGACCTACTTCATGCAAATTGGCCCTGGAAAGGGCGCAGGGATGCAGATATCTGACATTATTCCAGTGAGTGCCCAGACCAGACCTCAACCCCTCGGCATCCCTCACTCCTCTCCACTTGCAGTCAGCTTTTCATATCGACCTTGGCCAAAGTTTCTTGTAGCTCATGAGCTTGTCGTAGCTCCAGTCTGCCCTTAGAGCTCAGTGCGGGAGAGACAAAAGCTCACAAAGCATTGATAGAACACTTGATTTCCTGCTAATGTGAAAACATTTGCAATACTTCATTTATAATGCTAACCCCCAAATCATGCTGGAGATGGACCAGTGCAAGTGCTCCTGGGGTGGCAGCCCGCCCTGTGGAGGTGGGAGCTGCACGGGTCAAGCCAGGCTTGGAGCCGAGTCTCGGACCACTCTGCTTTTCAGGTTTCCATTAAAATAGTTAATTGATCTTACTTATACTTTTTCACACCTCTGTGCAATCTCCTAAATTCTGTGATAAACAGAAAGGCACAAAGGACCATCCAGGTGAAGCCTGCTCCTGTCACCTATTCCTTCTTCCAACTGCCCCCTGTGTCACGGCACTGTCACTCTGCCTGTTTTTTTCCAAGGACTAAGAGACCTCAGAAATCTCATAGCCTTTTTCTTCCCAGTGTCAGAAAATGGGTAAGCGCTGGCTGCCTCCGGGACACGCACGTGCGCCTTTGCATTGACACGAAGTGGCGATGGTGGCGACGGTGGCGGTGCTGGTGGCAATGGTGGTGGCGGTGCTGGTGCAGCGATGCACCGACCCCTGGCTCAGGCAGGGCTGCTCCTGCCCAGCCGCCCTCCCAGCTCCGCTTTGTTCCCCCGGACCCCCAGGAGGAAGGTCGGCTATTGGTGGTTCTTGTTCCAGAACCTATTGATGCTTGTTGCCAGAAAGGAAAAATGGATTGGGAAATTTTCAAAGCTACGTAGCACCACCATTTATTAAGTGTACGGAACTGTGTCATTAGTAACTACTACTTCTCCATAGATTTCAGGCTATTTACAAATGAGAAGAAAAAAAATTTCGGTGCTATCAGTCTTAAGCACATGCTCCGATTTCCCACGCTGGTGTAACTCCAGCAGATGCCAGTGAACCCAAATTTGCAGAATCCACACAAGGAGCACATCCAGCTTCCCAACAGAATTTGCTGAAGGAATTTCATGATTTTAAAACTTTCATTAGCCAGACGTACAAATGAATAGAAATCAGTACGGAGTGGGGTTACTTCTAGGTACGTGTCAGTGAAAATAGGTTTAACTACCCATGCTGAAGCCCAGGCTATGTGCCTGTGCAACTAACTGACTTTGTGCACGAAGCCGTGCTTGCGACGTACCCCGGATCCACATCTTCTCCGAAAGCAGATCGTTTGGCCTGCGCTTCGCTTGCCTCGGCTTGGCACGTCCCTGCGGAACATCCTTAGCGGAAGCGAAACCACGAGGAAACTCCATAATTCCCGATGCTCTGTGTCTGAGATGAACCACTTCAGTGCTATCTGTAAACAGGACCAACAACCCGCACACGCTGATAAGCAGCTAGCAAAAGCACCGGGCTTTTCTCCCACCCCCTTTGTACTCGCTCGCAGGGATGCCGTACCCTGGCCTGACCGCACGCTGTTTCATCAGTGATCGCCAGAGGCCGATTTGGGAGTTCTTCACTGCAAATGCCTCCCGTGCTCTCTGCAGCAGTGTGGTGCAGCAGCTGGTTGGCACCCAGCGACGCTGTGCGAAAAGCCCACAGTAAAGCAGCCCTTGGGCACCCGTTACCAGGCCAAGCGGCTCAGCAGCAAGCCCAGCCCAGCGCAGCCCTCGCGCGTGCAGCTCCGGCATTTCCGAGGCTGTCACGCACCCTCACCTCGCAGCTTTAGGGGAGCGGCACCCAGGGCCGCATCGGGGGGCTTTCAGCATTTGAAAGCAAGCGGCAGCCATGAGGAGCACACGGGGAAAGCTGCTGGGGTGGCTGGGGCTGCGGTACGGCTGCATATGGGAAACGGCCGCCCACGCGCTGCTCCGGGGGTGTCCCCGGCCCATCTCGCCATGGGGGGACAAGCTGGAAGGAGCGAAAACCATTTGTACTCATAACTCCACCAATGCAAAGGCCAAACCCATTGCCAACCCGTGCTGCAAAAAGGGACAGGAATTCAGGGAGGGTGTCCAGAAGGGGATGGTCTGGTGACAGCAGCCAAGACCTCACACCGTTAAGCAGGAAGCAAGCCCTAACCCCGGAGCACAACCTCCCACCCGTGCCATGCCCCAGGCCACCGCCTTCCCGGGCCCCGGCTCACGGGGCTTTCCCCCGAGCAGCCGTGCTGCCCCCAGCTGCATCCTGCAGCTCCCCGGGGCATGGCCCTGGGTTTCTCCCACTCAACACTTGTCTTTACTGGGGAGAAAGCCTGGGCTGTGTTTGTAGGTAAGGGCTACAGGGGTTTCCCAGTTGCAAGTCTTTTTGTCTTGCAAGATCTTGGAGATGTTTGGCAGGACTTCAGGGAATACACATGAAGGGAGAGGAACTCCTCATTCTAACAAAAAAAACCGCATCTCATTCTACAGCGGCTCTCCTGGGAGGTAGATTTCCATCAGCTGCCCCCCAGAAGCTGTCCCTGCCATACCCACCGCTCCCGCAGGCGGCCGTTTGCCTTCCCCGGCGGGTCAGAGCCCGTGTGCACGCAGCGTGCCAGATGGCAGCGCGCTGCTTTCATGTGCCACTGGTTGTAACAGCAAAGGCTTCTTCTCCTCTTTGATGTGCTCGCACTGAGAGAACGCTTTATGCTGCAGCAGCCCCTGCTCAGCGCAGGGAGCCCCACAGGTGCAGGCAGGACCGTGGCTGGTGGCGAGCTGCTAACGTTGAAGACCCCTCCCCAGGCCCCTGCTGACATCAAGCTATCCGCCACCCCCTTCAGAAAGGAAAAGATGTTTCAGAAAGGAAAACCGGTCCGGGCCAGATTTCAGTCCCCGCTCTGCAGACGGTGACAGCAGGCATCAGTTATCTCCACCAAGGAGTTAGCCATGTGGACCAGGGATGGAGAGCTCAGCGCTGGTGCAAACCCTCCCGTGATCCTCTTCCAGCTCCTACCAAACGCCTTCCCTCTCCGATGCCGGGCGGATGCCGTGGTGCCGGGAGAGCAAGGTGACAGCCTCACAGCACAGCGCCCGCCCGAGCAAGCAGCAAGCACAGTGGTGACGGGGAAGGAGAGGAGGCCGGCAAGGCACCACGCCAGGTGCCACCTCCGCTTCCCAGAGTTTTGGTGCATTTGGAAACAAAGCGTGACAGCCACCGAACAGACAAGCACCTGCCCTCGCCAGCTGCCACAGCTGCCCTCGGAGCACCGGGGGAAGCCGCAGAAAGCCAGCAACCGGCGGGCCCGGGGCAGCGCTCCCCGCCGGCCCGCAGGTGCACGGGCAGGGCAGC
>VXAA01001233.1:59421-179540 GCA_013399115.1 Anseranas semipalmata | reverse complement strand
GCTTGCGCTGCCGTGCCCCTCGGCCCGCCCGCGGCGCGGCTCCTGGAAAATTCCGCGCCCTTTGCCGTGGCTGCGCCTCGCTCCCCAGGCACCGGCGCCTCGGAGAGCCGTGGCGAGATGCGGCAGCGCCTCCGAGGCAGCGCAGTCCGTACCCTTCCAGAACCCGCGGCTTCCCTCGTCCCCATGTGGCTCAGATGCTGCCATCCCTCCTCCGCCACAGCCGGGGTTTTAAATCTCGGCCGCTCGGAAGAAGGCGAGCGTGTGCTGGAAGTTCGGCGCTGGGGCGCGGGGAGCCTCGGGACAACGGGCACGGGCTCGGCCCTGCTCCCGCTGCGCTCAGCAGACCCAGGACCCGGGAGAGAACCCAGCAGACCCAGCCGGGAGCGGGGTCTCGGCGCTGCGTCTCCCCCGGGACCCCTCCGGCCGGGGCGCGGAGAGCCCCGCTGCGCCCAGCGCTCCAGGGCAGTGGCCACGCCTGCCCGTTGTTCCTGCGAGGCTGCACCGGGGAAGGGTCGTGTTGGTGAAAGCGCTGTCGGAAGTTCCTTGATTTTAGGGAAATAAAACTGATGGGCATCCTGGCCCTTTTTGGAATGCGGTAACTCCCATTCAGTCCCTTCATTTTGCTGTCGTGCATCTGTGAATTTCAGCTAACCCCTCCAGCCACGTGCCACCCTTGGTTTTAACCTCAGGTGTTCTGAGTAATTTTCATCTCTCGGAAGAGATGAAATGTGAAGCATTTTCCTCCTCATCGGTACGTGACGAGAGAAGTGACTTAATCTTGTGGGTTTTGCCGTTACGCATCTGCTTGCTCAGGCGCTCGACAGGGAATGTATGCTTGCCATGGCAACCTCCACGGCGCATATTGCAGCCACTTTTTTGGAAGTAGCAAGACTTGTTAAAGAAATAGGAACAGCTCGTTTCAGTATCTACGTAATTATAGATAAATTGCACATCTTGGAAAACACGACCTCTTCTGCCAGAATCTTAATGCTCCTTCGGTTCCTAGGTGTGTGTTGTACGGGAAGGAAAGGGAGTCAGGCTCCGGGGGAGGTCATGTATTTTTCTTTTCATGCAATCCCAGTGAAAGAAGGTTTCCTCGTTTTCCAGCAGTGCATACTGGAATAACGGCATTAATTTAATGACCTTGTCACCACAGATCTCGATGTGTCGTTCTAGCTTGGTGTCCCTGTGAACTTTAACCTTCGTCAGGGTTTGATGCGTAAAACTGTTTTTCGGTGATGCAAAGTGTTTTTTTAGATATCTCACAGGGGAGCTTTTCTGCGCATTTTTATTACACGAATAATATGAAAAACATAAAACTGGCTTTACATTAAGCCGGTTCCTGCAGTTCCTGAAGGAGAGGCAATCATGGCTAATTGCTCTCTGTGCACTGGGTGCGTAACAAGCAGGGCCCGGCAGCTGGGGAGCACGCGCTGCTCGCTGCGGAGCCCGGCTGGGGACAGCTGCCGGACACGGCACGGACAGAGCTTGCCACCGCCGTGGCAGCCCGTCACCAGGAGGAGGTCGTGAGCAAATTCTTTGCTCCTTTGTCCCACAGGAATTTACAAACGCTTCTTAACCATGGATTAAAAATGGATGAGGTAGTGGTTGCTTACCAAATGAGGTTTTGAAAGGCAGGTTGTCCACTAGCTCTGGAATATTTTGAGGTGGCAGCGTGCGCAGGCTGTTAAAGCCACAAAACTTCAGATTAACGAGCAATTAATAGCCCCTGAGGCATTTGCGTCTGCACAGAGCCATGGTGCTGTGCACTGGTCTCAGAGCAGACGCCAGTGGTGCAGAGTACAGCAGAGCACTGAACTGCTTCGGCACGGCAGATCGTGGTGCCGAGCTGCCCGGCCGGCACGGGGCCGCATCCTGAGGCGCTGAGCGGCGGCAGGGTGGGTGAGAGCCCCCCGGGGGCGAGCTGAGGGGCCCTGCTTGGGCGGCTCGGACCCCACTGCCTGCAGTCGGACCCGCTGCAGGAGGGCACAAGGGGACACGTGTGCCCCCAGGTAAGGGCGTGCGACTCCTTTGGACCCAGAATGGGCACTTGGAACTGGGCTGGGCCGCTGGGCCGCTGTCTGCAAGGCCCCATGGCCGGTAGCCACGGGAAGGGCAGGGTGGGAAGCTGTCCCGGGAGCAGTCTGTGCTACCCTATAGTGCAAATTAACGGCCTCGGTGGACGTCAGCCGAGCATGGACCAAGCACCTCAGTGTTGCATTAAGCCCTATTTAAAGATTTGCAAGAGCCACCGTGTGTCTTTGGTTTTCATCTCAGCTCTCTCTAATTTTAGCATGGTTTCTGTAGGCTTTAATTTGCCGGCACGGCAGATTGCATCAAATCCTAGGACAAGTCCTTCAGAACTGCTAGCTTTTTGTCAGATCTTTTTTTTTTTTCCTTTTTCGGGGAATGCAGCAATTTGTTGATAGCAGATAAATCCTACATGTTTCGCTGTGCATGTTCACGGGGCGGATGCCCGCCTTCGAGCGCGAGCTGCTCGAAAGCCCCGGCGGAGGCAGAGGCGGGTGGCGGCGTGGCCAGGGGCACGAGCGTGGCCGGGGCCGAGCTGGGCTGGCTGCGGCCTCGCGCCGGAGGCCCCGTTGCCCANGAGGGAAGGGAAGCCGTCGGCTCGGGAAGGCTGCTCTTTCCCTAGAAGGAGGAGAATGTCTTTCATCCTCCCCTTAATGCACTGTCCAGAGTGAAACAGAAATACAGCCACGGGAGTTCAAGCTTATCAGAGACAAATGCCATTTTTTCCAAATATTTTGCTGGGGAAAAAGAAATGAAAATGAGAGCTGGAGCAAAGAGAATCTGAGGAAAGCAGGTTTATCATTTTAAAAGCACAGAGCCAGGGGACAATGGGCAGAAAAAATCGAGTCTGTCTTGGTTGGGTGAAACACAACGCCATGGTGTGATCAGGCCCAACGATGGGGATGTGAGGCGGTGGGTGGGACTCCTGTGGGTCCGTGCTTGCTGCGCAAGTTCCCACGCTGGGAGCAGCCGTACAGCATTTACGTCATGTCGACTGCCAGTCGTTACTATGCTTCGCAGCGATGTGCTTAGGATGTAGAGGCATGCTTGTGAAATCTTTGGTGCTTGGTTTGTCACTGAGGTTTGATGCTTGAGAGGTACGACATGGACTATAAATAGAGCAATCAATAGAGCAGGCTTGCAGGTATAGAACAGGTTTTTAAGGAGCATCTTGATAAGCAGAAATCCACGTGATCTCGGGAGCTGATGGTGCGCGGCATCGCGAGCACCGTACGAGCAGCGTGTGCCCGTCCGCCTGCCAGCAGCAGGGCTGCGGCCGCTGCCCTCGAGTCTCGTCGCTGCTGTCCGCGCCCCGGGGAGGGCTGCTCTGCAGGGGGGAGCCGAGCTGAACTGGGAGCTTGGGTTGACTTCGGTTGTTTTTCAGCTGCTGATTTGAAAATACCTCTTTGTTGTTGTCTTCTTTTACGCTTTTAAAATTTTGACTGCAATTGGCTTAGGGAAACTTGGAAGAAACGGGGCATACCAGAAACTGCTCTTGGAGGAACCCACTTCTGTAACGAATTTATAGTTTATTTGTGTTAAGGGTTACGTGAGAGGCCATCGCCAGCGCTGCCTTCCCTTGCTCTGACGCGCGTTCCTTCATCGCTGGTAGGCGTCGGGTCCCAGTCGCGGTTGGGGCTGGGGGAGCTGGTGGGAGCCGAGCCCTGGTGGGAGCCGAGCCCCGGTGGGAGCTGAGCCCCAGCGGCCTGGAGGGCGCTGGCCAGGTGAGGAGCGGTCGGTTGGCAGCCGCGGGGCCCTTCTGCGGCCAGGAGCGGGGCTCGGCTCCTGGCTCCTGGTGGCGGCAGCGGCAGGGCCGGGAGCTGCGACTGCAGGGTCCCAGCCCGGCAGCCCCCGGTGTCCGCTCCTCGCAGGGCACCCCACTGCCGGGTGGGTCAGACGAACCCTCAGGCGCCGTGTGCCCTGCTTCCAGCACCACGCTCCCACCTCCCCTGTGCGGCTCTCGGCGTTTGACCGCAGGCGAGTCGCTCGGGCCGGGGCTGCTCTTCATCCCCGGTGGGCGCTTGGGAGACGTTTCCGGCGCCCGCGGGGCAGCTGCCCTTCGTTGTTGCCATAAAACCTGCTGGGGTGGTGTCTGGGCGGTGACGAAGCCTCTTTGTGCCTCCGGTTCAATTTTGCCTCGGGTGTTTGATACGCTGATCGGGCCGCATGGTGCGTGTGTTAGGCGTTTCCAGCGCTAGGCATACTGAAGCCTTGGCTGGTGTTACAATAAGAATTCTTAAATTTCAAAGCCTGAGGACTAAATTGGTAGCTTTCAGCAGTTCTCTAATTATGTGAGACATTTTTTGTACTTAACAAATGGTTCTTATTCTTGCCAGCACTTCAGCCCGGTGTTCTAGGACTTGTGGGTGTCAGGGAACAGAACATATTTCTGTGTCTGTGAATATGATCCCACACGTTGTCTTAAGTGGGAAAATGTTCGCAGCCCTTATATGGTGAGGGATTTTTTCCTGAAGCCATCAGAGCCTTCTCCTGCAGTAATAACGCAGTTTTATCTTCCCGGAGCCCTGTAGGCTGGATATCGATTGTGCACCAGAAATATGAAGTGGCCTGTCTCTTTTCCTGGCAAAAATATCTAGCAGCGTAACCTGCTCCGTGGTCACGCAGACCATACAGGAGGTGTTTTTAGAAATGGTTGGTGCTTTTCAGCAGCTAATAGGTGGATAGATGCCAACCTAACAGAGAAGCGTGTGCGGGCAGCCGGGGTGCTGGTACCTGCTTGCCTGGCCTTGTGCATCTCTTCTGCATCCTTGCCGGGCGTTTGCATGCTCCTCCTCGTGCTCAGCCATTTCGGCAGCAGAGCTGCAGCCTCCCGGCTGTGCGGACAGGCGAGCGCTGCAGAAGAAGCCAGGAGGTCTGCTTGTCACGGCACCGTGACGTACGGCACAGCGATGTGACGGGCTTTCCAGGGATGTACCGGGGGGTATCTTGCCATGCCGTGCAGCGAGGTCTGTGAAATAAATGAGGTACCCGAGTACCGTGTGATGTTCTGAATGAATGCGGGGACAGGCTGGTTACAAATTCATGAAAATGTGAAATAAAGACGAGGAATTCTTTATGATGATGAAAGAGCAGAATTATCCTCAAAGGGATTTTTTGGGGAAATACTCATTTTTGCTTTTTGCCTTCCTGCCCAGTGACATAACAGCCTGGAAATGTGTGGTTTGCACCAGAAGGCTCTGTAATGCTCGTGGTTGCACGCAGGAGGAGGAGGAGGAGTGGGCTTCATCCCCGCTGGCTGCTGGGAGAGCCAGAGGCTGAGGCTGGGCGGGCGATGTGGTCTCGTAGGCTTCTGTGACCTCCTCGTGCGGAGGGGCTGTGCGTGTTGGTTCCCGCCTGGCAGGCACGCGGCGAGAAGGGGAGGGGATGGCTCGGTACGGAGCTGCGGGGATCTGCGGGGATCTGCGGGGATCTGTGGGGAGAGGAGAGGCTCAGGCGGGTGCTGGGAAGCAGCTGGAGGTGCAGCCGGGACAGGGGATCCAGGCTCCTCTTGGGCTCGCTGGGCTGATGGTCACATCCTGCGTTTCCTTTGCTGGTCCTTGGGCACCTTCTTCCTTTTTTTCATCCACGCTTTGTCCTGGGACACGGGGAAGCCGTGGCTCAGGGCCTCGTCTTGCAGAACATCCCGCACCTCTGCGTCCTCGCAGGACAACGCGGGCGCCTGCGTAGAATTGTAGTCCTGTGTACGAGCAGGAACACAGCCTTATAGGACAGAGGTTTAGTTATGATCAATATTAATAACTTTCCAATGTTTAGTAATTTTTTGAAAGGGCTACAACTGAGCAAAACTTACTTATTTACGCAAGTGAGACTCGATGATCCTTATGGGTCCCTTCCAACTCAGGATATTCTGTGATTCTGTGAAGATGGGGTTTACGTATGGAAACAAATTGGGTCAGGAATGCCATCAACGCCTGTGATTTCTGGTATCTTCTTGGCGTGAGCGCTGAGCAGATCCGTCCCTTGCTTTCTGGAAGGAAAGAACAACGGGAGTTTCAAGATGGAATTTAATGCTGATATTTTCAAACAAAATTTTTTACCAAATACAGAATACCAGTTATACAGAATAACAGTTTACGGGAGAGGTGCTAGAACATAGACACATTGTATTTGTAACCACTATGGACTATATAACCACCTGGTTTGTGGTGTGCAAATGTCACCTAGAGCAGAGCGTTTGCCCCTGTACTCTTCCCAGGACAAAGGCAATCTGCTCGGACCTCGACCCCAGCCAGGGGCTCCCTCCGATGTGCCATCCTGATAGGAAGAGTGCCCCTCATGCAGCCTGAGGACAGCTGCGGGCAGCTGGACTCGATGGGCTTTGTAGGTCCCTTCCAGCTGAACTCTTCCGTTCTGTTCTGTTCTGTTCTGTTCTGTTCTAATATGCATGTATTTGTAAGAATTTTCCTTAGTGCCATAGAGTGTGGTTTTCTTTATGGTTCCATGGTTGCAGAGGCTGCTGCAGTATTTTTCTAAGTACTGGAGGATTTTCCCTAGTAAAGCCACATTTCAGGATTCCTACAGAAGTCTGCGTGAAAGGGCACACTGAAAATGAGCACTGAAATGCTCGCCTGTGCTAGCACATCAGCTTTCAAATATGTGCACAGACCCCCTGTAAAGAAGGTAGTTCTGTGCATTTTCCAAGGCTAACTGGTGTCTGTGTCTTCGTGCTGCCAGGGAAAGGCACTCTTTTTAATGGGATGTCATTAACACTCTGCTGCTGAATGATCATTTCCATTTATAATAGCAACAATATGTTAACTTCGACAAGTTAAAAATTAAGACCATGGAACTGCCAGTCGGAGCAAAAGGGCTGCTGGCATTCTTTAATCATGGCTGCTATTTTTGTGTGGACAGATTTAGCATAAATAGGTGCGATGCAAAGTGTCACACCACATTTAGTCCTTGTCCAAGACATCTTAGTTTCAGAATGGCTCTCTTTGTGCTTCTTGGTTAATCATTGTCTGTGGGGAGGGGGAAAGAAATCTGGTTTTATCATTTGCTTCCTCCCTGCCCCCCCAGTTGTTCCTCAGTTTAACTGAGTTCGTGTGAAACAGCAGAGAGAAGGGCTTCCACTACAGTTAAGTGATTGCCCTGCTCATGCAGTGCATGTTTCATGCGATAACTTAAAGGGCTGCTCAATTTATGGCAAATCCAGAGCACGTGGAGCTAAATGGGATTACATTGGTTGTCGCTGGGTTTGGCTCCAGTCCACTGCTGTCTTAAAAACACTGAGGTCTACGTGCCTTATTCAGAATAGGGTATTTTAGCATACTCCTGGGGTTTCTTTGTTGCATTATACAGTGATGTTTTGGTAGGTTTTGTTTTCCCACTTTTCAGTACTGCAAATTCTTTCGTAGCAGAAGGACTCTTCCGCAGGCGTCCTTCTCACCCCTGGTACCGCGCCTGCCCCTCTCCCTTCTCAGGCACTGCCCTGCTCCAGGAATTGGAATTAGGACAAGAGCAGCGAGGCGGGAGGTTTGGAGCTTCTCAGGACTTGCACCCTCTTCTGTGCAACTCCTGCAATCGGTATAATTGGTAAAGTCGGTTAATGTATTATTACATCTTTATATGCTGTTATAATGTATATAATGATATAATCAGTAGATTTAGTTAAAGCAGAAAAAAACTCTTCTGTGTTGGCTGTCAGATTAGCCTGAGATTAAAGAAATCTTAATTACTCTTGCTAGATTTGATTCTGACTAGTCACACTGAACTCGTTATGAGAAGTTCTGGAGTCACTTACAGAGAAGCTGAGGGGTGGGATTAATGCCCCGTGTTGTCAGAAGTGACGCTGATACCAGCTTGGGTTGAAGCTCCTGGTGCACTGGAGATGTTGAAGAGCCGAACCCAACCCTTCCTCTCTGTGCCACTCAGGCTTTGGTAGATATCTATCATGTCTGCCCCAGCTCGTCTGCTTCACGACCTACTTTGTCACTCTTCACGGAGAAGTCCATACCCTTGCCCATCCTTTTAGCCCTATTTTGAGCATTTTCCATATCTAATAGGTCTTTCCCTTCTACTTCAACGAGGGGACCATTTTTTACAGCTTTAGAATGGCTCTGGGAAACCTGAAAGAAAGCTAAATTGTGTCCTTCCTGAAATACTCTGCATTTTTCTAGTCCATTAGTCTGAATGTACTGACTTTGGCAGTATGGGGTGAACAGCATGAAAAAGCATAGCCGGTATGAATAGAAATATAAGATTAACAGAATACAATGAGTTTGTTCTTGTTAAGAAATGCTTACCTATAATACAATACCCTTTAAGAAGAAAGTTCATAGTTGACAAGAAAGAAAAAAGAGATCATTATCTTTCTAATGAACTGATAAGTCTGAATATTAAATCATCTACAGAAGCTACCTCTCAGCTTTTTCTCATCCTCTTTCTCCATCTACTTTACAGCAGAACTTGCCTTCTTCTTTCTTTGGGATTAAGAAAAAGCACTTCAGCACTGAGTACAAAGCCTGTCTTGGCCCTTGCCTCTAATGCACTGTCTGTGTATGTTTTCATGTATAAATGCATCTGTATATATAAAATACAGATTTATATGAATACATGCGTAAAAATTTGAATTCACCCTGATCATAGGGATTGCTCCATAATCATCTTCCATTCTCACAACAGTAGTGCACCTGGACACTTTCAAGCAGCAAGCAGAATGCAAAGCATTAAGGAGTCATTCAACTTTTCAAAAGCCTTCGGCATGGAGGTGGTGGTGCCAGGGCTAAATTTTTACTTCCTGTGGGTTCTTGGTCCCCACGAAGGATGCATACTGGAGTAATTTGTGCTGGAACAGATTCACCTGGAAATGGGGTGAGCAGATCATGTTTTGGGTGATGCATGTGTTTCAGGTACTCGTATGTATTTGGTTTTAGGCAATGCGTGAAGTCAATGACTCCATGGAGCAGCGTGAAGGCAAACAGCACAGTAAAGAAATCTGGGAGCCAAATAGCTTTCTCCTCCGAGTCAGAATAGAATTAGTGTTCCTTATTACTTTACTGTAGAAAAGAAGTGCAACGTGCGTGTATGTGGGTCTTCCCAGGCCTCATCCAGCAGATAATGCCCTCAGGCTCCCGGTGAAATGGGGAGATTGCACCGAAATCCTGCGTGTCCTGCTGTCCCTGCTGAGTCACGTTTTCACAGGAGCTTCATAGACTTGCAGAATGGTTTGGGTTGGAAGGGACCTCAAAGCCCATCTGGTTCCAGCCCCTGCCATGGGCACGACCCCTCCCACCAGCCCAGGCTGCCCAAAGCCCCATCCAGCCTGGCCTTGGGCACTGCCAGGGATGGGGCACCCACAGCTTCTCTGGGCAGCCTGGGCCAGGGCCTCACCAACCTCATAGGAAAGAATTTCTTCTTAATGTCTGATCTAAACCTGCTCTTTTTTAGTTTAAAACTATTACCCCTTGTCCTATCACCAAACCCGATGGCAAAGAGCCCCTCCCCACCTTTCCTTCCTCCCCTTAAGGCACTGGAAGGCTGCTCTAAGGTCTCCCCAGAGAATTCTCTTCTCTAGGCTAAATAACCCCAACTTTTTCAGACTGTCTTCACGCTTTGTTGCCACCTCAGGCTGGTAAACGAGCAGCCCGACTCTTTCCACGAGCGCCCAGCGCACGGAGGCTGCTGCTCCTCCAGCCTCGTCCCTCCTGCTGGCCCAGCAACTCCCCGGGCCGGAGGGAAGGAGCCTCGCCGGGAGCGTGCCGCGGCTCGGCTGGCCGAGTGCCGGGCGCTGCGCTGGCTCCTCGCAGGAGATGCCGTGGATGGAGGGCGGTCCTTCGGAAAGCTGCAGAGTGGTGGTGGGTTTTTTTTTGCTTTTTCAGGTTTGCCCAGAATTTCTGAATCATCTACATAATGTTTTAGAGAAAGCGCAGTGTGGAGGTAGAGGTGACATTTTTTTCTCAGGCCAGCTAGCACAAATGCAAAAATAGATCTTTTCAGGCACACCAGGACTTTTCGAGACCTGCTCTTTGATCCGTCAGTCTATGGGGAAGCCTGCACTTCAGCCAGACTTTGGGTCCCGAACTGAATTTTTCCAGTTTATAATTGCTCCCCTGATAAACATTTTCTTCTCAAGACTGTTAAGACTAGGTGGGAAGAAACACAATTCTCTGCCTAGGGTACTAGTTTTTGATGCTCTTCCATTTTGAAACACATTGGCCCTTTTAAAACAGCAGAGCCCCATGATTTTCCATGGGGTGGCCATCCCCTCAGCTCTGAGCTTTCTCCCGCCCTCCTAAAAATCCAGGTGGATTTGACCAAGACGTCAGCCTCTGGAACAGGTCAGCCCCCCTTGTTGTGGGCTTTTGGGAGCCCTGTCACCAGGAGCTGGTGGCTGGCGAGGGACCGGAGGTCTGGGCGGTGCGAGGGGACGGGGCAGCCGCGCCGCGCTCGGGGCCACAGCTGCAGGTCCCCGCGGGAGCACGGGGACAGCCGGGCTGCCTTCTGAGGCTCTCGGTGGTGGTTGGCACGTTGTGTCCCTCGAACGAGGATGAGAAGGCAGGGGAGGGGAGCTGCTCCCCGAGTGCCATCCACTGTGTGCGCTGAGCCAGCCGTTCTGCGGGAGAATTGGTGTGGGAGCGCTAATGTGGTTAAAGGTGGTGCAATAAAGAGGCACAGCAAGGCTGCGTCGGTGCGGAACGAGCCTTCCTCCCGTGATGCCGTAACGCCTGACATCGGCTGCCATCCGGATCTCGTAGCAGGCACTGTTCACACGTGGAAACGTAGAGGGTTGGTGTTATTGTTCCATGTCTAGTGTCTGAGCTGTCTTGTAGAAACACACATCACAGTTCTGTAATGCATTTAATAATTGGTATATTTCCTTTTAGTCACATGACCCTTAGAGTTTTAAACTACCAGCTGAGCGTTGATGGGCAAAGTGGATTTGCTTTAAGAATTTTTAATGATTTTTTTTTTTTACCTTTCTTTTGATTTCATTTCAACCAACTTTGCCCCAAGAAAACACAGAGAAACATTGGAGACTTTTAGTTTTTTTTGCTGTGACTTCCAAGACCCTCTCTGCATTATTTTCTGACCCGTGAGGACTACGTATTTGTAGCCGAGAGCCGAAATCAGCCCAAACCTGCCGTGAGAAACAGTTCAGTGTAACGCGGCAGCTTACGCAGAGCTAGCGTTGTTAACTAGTAAGTGTTAGCAGCCTGGCTTTCTGCCCAGGGCAGGTGTTGTGTGCTGCACAGCCGGCTTCGGAGGGCGCTGCAAAAGTGAAGTGATGAGCTCCTGGCAAGCCCTGGCAGAAATGACAAGCTGCAAACCCCTTCCCACCCCGCTTCGCGATGGGGCTGCAGAGGGCTTTCGGAGACGCGCGGTGCGCAGCCGGCAGGTGACGTGCCCGCCGGTGTCAGGAGGCAAAGCAGGCTTCTGCTCGGCACCGCCGCAGGTGTTGCGCTGAGCGCACCGCGTCCCGCGGCTGCCTCCGGAGGGGACGGGGAGAGTACTTGGGGACGGTGTGCTGGGGAAAGCCATTAGTGTTAAGGCACTTTCTCTTGTTTTCGGCTGTGAACTGTAATTTAGTATGATTATTTGTTTCCTAATAAATTGTGTGCAGCTCATCTCAACATCAAAACGCATTAAGCTTTTTGCTCTGATGGCTGTTACACAGGCTAATTTAATTCATCTTGGGAGAGGAGTCTATGGCCAGATGCACAAGATTTGACTCCGAGATATCATGCAGCTTGTTCTTTCTGTCTGGACATACCCAGAAGGTCAAATCCTACTTGTTTCTATCCTTGTAATTTAATCAAAGTCGAGAGAGCTCCATAGGTATAAATGAAAGTGTATTCACCCGATATCGAAGCGGGATGGGAGGGCACTGAATATCGAGTAGAGGCGGTGGCACGTGAATGAATGACCATTCAGAAAGCCATCCGCCGATGTGTGTCTTACAAAAGCTTCCAATGTTTCATCTGGAGCGGCTACTATTTAGCTAATAGAATTAAAATAGGGATTTTAAATTTAAATGGAATTAAAATACAGAGTGGTGACTACTGACACCATTTAGCTGGGGATATAATATGAATGCTTATTGTTAATTAGTGAGTGAAAAAAGCTTATTAGCAAGCTACATCATGACATTGTTCTGGAGATGAGTATGTGGTTTGTTATTAAAACTACTTTGAAAGCAAAGATAGTCCACGGCCAAACGTAATTTAAGGTTGTTCCCCCACATTTTGTCTCTCGCTTATTTTTCCAAACTGTGACAGGACGGATTCTGCTGTGACTTATTTCCATAGCAACTTGGCGTTCAGCGAGCGTGCGTGCACGGGCGCAGGCGCTGGTCCTGCACCTCCCGCACGTCAGCCACGCGGGCGCTGGGCCCTGCGCGGGCGTCGTGGCTGCCGCCGTGCCCGGCTCGCCCTCACGCGTGCCGTCCCCGGCACACCCCGCTTTTTTCACGTTCTCCTTTCAGATGTTCTGGTGTGTTTCCTGTGGACAGGCCCCCCCGCCCAGTTAGGCTTTGCTTTACGTACGCTGTGTTGCCTCAGGACCTCACATGCCGCAGAGGGCTGGTGGGACGGGCTGGCCGTCAGGGCTGCGCCGGTTTAAAACCCACCTGAGAGCTGCTTGGCGGGGCCGAGCGCATCAGCCTGACCCCCGCGCTCGAAGCACCCCTGGTTTTGCCCGCTTCACGCCCGCCCTGGCCTGGCAGCGCTTGCGGAGGCATTTGGGTTGGTTTAACACCCATCCTACAGAAATATCCCGCGTCGGTATCTGTGTCGCGTTCTTCTCAGGGAAGAAAATAGAGCTGCCGGGCGCCGTGCTGCATCCTCACGGGTTCTCCCACACAGCTGAACGCGGCCGCGCAGGGACAGAACGGGCCAGCAACCTCGGTTAGTGCACGGGAGAATAATTCATAAACATGAGCCCCTACAGGAAAACACGCCCAGAAAGAAACACAGGTCTTCTGCAATATCAATACTGATTCTGTAATTGATTTCCTGGAGCACAGCTTTTAATTGTGTGATATTTTAGTGTCCTGTATATCTGTGATGTTGTATTTGTCAACAAGATCAGCAAAAGCCGTATTTATTTGTAATCGCTTTAAGAGTCCTGTAACAACGCACATTTAACGAGATGCAGTGGATAGAAAGCCAGCTTCAGCTGCGGTTTCTACATCACAACGTTAATGGAGTTAGAGAGGGGGCTCACTTAAGTTGCTGGAATGACTTCTACAGACTCTGTATGGGCATACTGTTGAATATATTTTATTTTTATAGTTTGTACTGAACGTTGCTGGATTCATCGCATCTAGGATCTGCTGCCTCGCTCATTTACCCTTCCCTTCCAGGAGTGCAAATCCAATTATTTCTTTGGAGTTACCCCTTAATTGCGGGTGTGTAATCCCGGTGAAGGGGGTGTATGGAATCACAGCGGGCAGGAAGCGGTTTGCAGGCAGCCCGTGAGTCGCAGCGGGCAGGTTCTGGTTGCCCGGGCAGTACCGAACGCCGGGGGCTCTCGCTCAGGGTGGCACAGAAGGCAGAACTGAGCGCTCGGCTTCCGCATGCAGGCAGCTGCTGAGGATTCAGCTCTCCCGAGCAGACCTGGCGGCGGCAGTCCCGGGACCGCCCGGAGGCTCGGGACAGGGAGGCACCAGACAGAGCTGCCCGCCCTGATGCTTGAGAGCTTGGGCACGCGGGGCGTCTCGCGTGCGGTTACAAACTCCAGCATGCATCTTTGTGTGGGGACACAAATGACCCAGCGATACAGAGCAGGAAGGGCTCCTGTGGAATTTCGTCTGAGCTTGTGTAGCTGTGCTGGTAACAGGCAGCAGAATAAATGCAGAGCCCCAGACCATTGTACAGCTTTGAAGGTCAACAGCCGTTTAAGGCATTGAGATGTCCTACGTAAAGAATTCGTAAGTGACTTTCTAATGACCGATTCCTCTGTCATGCTTTTATTAGCCCTGTGCAGTATGTTAATGCAAGAGAAATAATGCCTTTCATTTGTTATTGCTGTTTATCTGGGGGTTTTCGCTTGTTTTTGCAAGTGTGTATGATGTCCTAATTCTTGACAGTTGTAAGAGAAGTCCCAAATAACTTAATGCTTTTTCTAAAACCACTGAGGGAAAGACAGCGAATTATGAGTCACTTCATGCTTCCAGAATCACAAACACACTGGAACCCGATCCAAAGGTTCCCGGAGTTCACTAACACCTGCATTAACTTGCATGAGATTTGAATCGGGCTGCCAACACTTACTTGTTTAGCACAGCTTTATCTGAGGCTTTATTCTGGACAGAGCTAAATACAGCTTCTTAACAAAACCTATATTTGTACTTGAGATAGTGCACAGTGTGATGAAAGTATAAAAATACTGATAAGAGATCATTCTGAGATGCCTTTCACTGTTTCAAAAAACTATTCAGCACGGCATCGTGCCCAGTTTCTCCTGCTAATGTTTCAGGTTTTGCCCCAGAATTTTGTTTGGAAGCACCAGTTAGAACCCAGTTCCTATTGGAACGGTATTCCAGTACTGTATCCAGTATTGTTAGCCAGTTGTGTGTGGAGAAGGAACTTGTGTTTTCTTAACCAGTGTCCAGCTAGATTATATTGAGCTTCAGCAAAAATGGCAGTAAAAGGGGAAAAGAAGAGTGCACACTTTCTGGAGAGGCAAGGACACCAAGGGAGGACTGCCCGAAGAGGCAGGACAGCTCCCGGTGCCTGTCAGCATCCCTGCGGAAGGACGAGTTTGCACCGGTGGTGCTTGCGAAGGGTTTCTGCACCATCCGAGGTACAGAAAGTACTCGCCCCCTGTCTGCGCGGGAGCTTTGCGTAGATCAGCTTGTTTGCTACTGCTATGGGAGAAATCCAAAAGCTTTGTAATTGGAGTTTTTTGTTTAAATAACAACAGGAGTTCTTTTATGCACCAAATACAGAGCTGTGTTATTTGCCAGCACTGACCAGAACTGATCAAAATAGAGGCACGGGCACTTATTCTGAGAGGGAAGAGCATTAGAACTGTATCTTTTGCTGAAAGGTGAGCAGCAAAAGCATCTGGAATGTATCGGTAGGGACCTTAGCTTTAATAAACCAGTTCCACTGCTCTTGCGTTAGCCGTGCTCAGCCTCACAGCCAGCGTCACAGTTTGTCTCTGAAACACCCAAGTCTATGTAACGTGTGTGTTTGTTTTTTTTTAGGAAAAATCTAAAATAAACAAAAAGATTGAAAAGAATTAACATTTCCTAGCCAAACAAAAATAACATTAGTTATTGTTAACACTGTATATTCTAACTAGTTTCTTAGAGTATGACCCACAGTGAGTTACGGAATTAGGTGTGATAGTTTTGTGAAATCCTGGAACAACGGCATTGCCTTACCTATGAAAAGAGCAAAAGAAGACCTTGCTAAATCTGCCCTTATGAAGAGATGTTTTAAAACATATGTAAAAGTTCAAAAATATTAACTTTAGACAGGTAGATATAAATAATAAGATCATAATGTTAGTGTATGGCATTCTCTAGGAGCTGAGAATTAAAAGCACCTGTTTTGGAGTGCTTGGACTGGAAATACTTGGCTTAGACACTGCCCATGTCTCTAATGCCTCACGGCTTTGAGTAGTCTCTGGGTACAAGACTGCGCCTGGTGTCTGCTCAATGGCACGGATTGACGTGCTGTGTGCTAGCAGCCCCTGCTCTTCCCTGGGAGTGACAAATGTTGGTCTTCTGTGTGGGACAATGCATGTTTATGGCTTGGTGGCCATAAGCCTTTCTGCACAAGGCAACCTGTCTCCTCCTTTTGATTCCCCTCTTAATACTAATTATGAGCCAGATTGCTCGCTGCTGGTTTGAGCCAGGCCCCTCTTCAGGCACAGAAACAGCTCCCATGCAACCAAGATTCATGCTGCTCTAATTTGCAGCTCCATTTCATCTGGGACAGTGCCTGGATCAACCCGAGTCAGGTTCCTGGAGCAGCAGAGACTTACAGATGAGACAACAAGTAACTTATGGAAATGATTCAATAAAGGTGGCATGTCTAGGCCAAGACAGGCAGGCATTATGATGTGGTAATTCATCTTTACCATTTGCGAGTCTTTGATGGATTATTTTAGTGGATTCAGAAGGGCTTTCTTTTCTGGGAACAGAAGGCAGACCAGAAAGCCCGGGAATCCCCTAGTGTGCTGAAGATGAGCACTCGGTTTGCAAGCTGCCAGTGCTTAGCATCCCAGTGCAAATACTTCGGTTTTTACCCTAGTGTTTTTGTGGGGGTCCCATCCCCCCTTTCTTGTGTTTAACTAATGCAGCTCTTGGTAAAGAAAATGGTGGGAGAGGCAGTGGCAGGGAACAAACGTGGGTATTTTTCCTCCATGTTGTATATGCCCTTTCTCCTGTGAAACCATGTACTTAACAATGAAATTGTCTCATTTGAACTTAATGTAAAGCAGCAAGTTTTTGCTTTTATTGCAGTCAACGCTAAAGCTTGAATTCACCTATATGGGTTGTGAAGGCTTCTAAGAAATGTGTCCAGAGTGATTTGGAGAGGTAATTGGTTGGTTGGTTGGTTAATGCTTGCGCTGCAGGACGGTGCTCCAGGTGGGCAGTGTCTGTTCTTGCGCCTCTGCAGAGAAAAGAAAGAGAAGGAAAAGCTGGCAGGTTCTGTCAGCCCTTGTGGAATAAAGCCATGGAGTCACAGTTGCCTTCTTGCCTACGCCCTTGTGCCGTCATATCCATGTCCCTGACCTTTGATCTCTTCCTTCTTCAGCAGGAAAGCATTTTGAGCCATGAGAAACCTTACAGTTGTGGGAAAGCCTTGAAGCTTTGCCAATAAATTATAATAAATGATAGTTGAATCTTTCCAGTATTTTTAAATGCTGCGTTCATTTCTCGATTAGTGATTCAGAGCTGCATTCCACCGTTCTTCATCCTGCCGTGTGCTCGTTTGTATTACTTTTCTTAGATTGGCACTCCTGCCCCTCTTGTCCGAGGGGCTGCCGGAGGAGCACTCAGACACGCTTTCCAACAGCACGGATAAGCTCTTGTGTCAGTCAGAGCTTATTTCAAAGCGGGGAGCGCAATCACTATGTATTTCAGAAATCTGAACCAGTGTGCCTTCAGCAGTAGTTTATTTTCTTTCAATTTGTATCGTCATTGGAGGGCACTTATCTATAAAATTATTTTGGATTCTTACCATCGTTGGATCTTTTTGGGAAAGATCACAGGATGACCTGTGTTTATTGAGGGCATGTGCCTTTGGGCTTGGTCGTTGAATGAGAGTTTTACTGGCCCTTTCAAGTGGATGGGGTTGCAAGGGTGAGATTTAACCTAAGGCCCGCCATTTTACACAGCCCGAGCCCTTTCACCCTAAAATGGCTGTCCCACCTCCGCAGCAGCGGTGCCGCCAGCCCTGGCCTCCTGCGTGGCGCCGGGCAGGTGGGTGCTGGCAGCCAGCCGAAGCCGCGGCCCTCGTGCCCGTGCTCAGGCGCTGCCGCAGGGCAGCAGCTTTGCCCTTTCCCTGCTCTCTGCTGTTACAAATAATTGTTTCTAATCTTGAAGATTTGCTCGAGTGATGTTTTACCCTGACAAGATCCGCGTGAGAGATGAACTTAGCGAATTTGCATCAGCAGATGAGGGAGGGGTAAAGTGAACCAGATTTAGCAGTGTAATATTTAAGCACGCTTTAAATGTCATTTGTGGACCAATATATTTTACTATCAGAATAAAGATACGTGTAGTGTTCTTCATAATGGACTTCTCACAAACTTAAGAATTTGTTAATGTAAAGCATTTAAACAACTCAACTTGAAGAATAATCCTCGGCTGTTGTAATCATCTCTGCAAGACTATTGATTTTGATAATTTACAACAATACTTCTAGTTTAACAGTTTTTAAAAATATTCTTCACAGTTTTGACAGAAGGAAACTTCCTCACAGGAAAAGTGAAATCGCCATAAAACCCGTAGTATTAAGTCCTCTGAGTAAATGCATTTAATTTCACACGTTGAATGAATAATCACAGGCATGCAAAACAACTAAACTTCCTACTCAACTATATGGTGTTTATGTTAGCTGCTGAATCTCTAAGGAAGAGGTTGGAGACATGTCAGCATCTTCTGTAGCTTTGTGAAAGAAAAATAGATATAGTTAAAAAGAATTATAGAAGGGAGGGCATCAATAACTGTCCTTCATCCTTCCGGTCAAAAAGCACACTGAAAGGGAAACTCTTCTTTAGGGGAAAGACTGCGATAATCAGCCCAGGGATGATATTTAAGCTTCTTTGAATATTCCTATTCACTTCCTCTCAAGCTAAGTGGATGCGTCTTATCTGCCATATAGTCACAATTAATGAAAAACCTATAGACCTGTTCAGCACATCTGAGCATTTTTCACTGCTTTTAATTGACTTATCCAGCATCTCGTGTGACTTGATGGACTTGGGTGGTTTCCTGCCCTTTGAACGTTTCTTTTTCTGCTAACATTTCACATTTGAAGTTTAATCTCTTGAAGCTTTATTAGGAAGAAATTAGCTTCTACAAGAACTGAGCTGTGGAAAATGGATATTTGGATTTTATCCTAATTCAGAAGAACATTGTTGTTGCGGCTGATGCTTTGGAGTGCGGGTCTCATTAATATACCCTGCACAGTCTGGATCATGAGAGCATCCTCCTCCTGCAGAAGATCTATCAGCTGCAGGGAGTGCAGACAGAACAGGCTGATGGTTTTACTCTAAATTTTATATTCTATTTTTATTCCAAACATTATAATACGCCAAATAAATATTGCTGTCTGCTGTCCCAGACTCATACTGCAACACAGTGGTCCAGACAGCAGCTGGGACTCCTCTCTTTGACTTTCTCTGGTGTCTTTTACTAAGTTATGCTACTCCCTCCCTTTGCTTAAACTCTACAGAGCAGTTCTGTATAGACTGCAGCCCTTTCTCATGCTATATTGCCTCCAATATGCACCTGAGCTATTCCGAACCTGGCAGAGAGAGAATGCTGATCTTTCAGTGAACCTGGTAGGTTCCACAGATCTCTGAGATCACAACTTCCATCTCTAAATTCCCAATTTCTTTAGTTCACTGCATCTTACAATTTTAGTCTATAACACCGAAGAGTCGTTTACTATCAATCCTCTTTTCCCCATTTTTATTGCATTCCAATTTTGATCAAGTCTCTGGAAAGATTTCTCATTGATAAGATGAACAGTCTTTGCTACTGGAAAGCTTATTTTCCAGTCCCTTGATTAGTCTCCTGTCACTTCTCTGACCTTCATTCATTTTTTCAATGTTTTTCTTTAACTGTGGGCACAAAACCTGGAGTTAATAGAACCTCTGTATTCCAATACAGTGTTGCCTTATTTACATTTCTAAAGATTGCAGTAGTTCATGTTACCACAGTACTGCACTGTAATTTTCTGTAACTCCGGCCTGTTCACCCTGAATTGTTAAAGCTCATGGCTTTCCATGCCGGAGTCCTTCACTCTGCTGGCTCCGGTTGGATACTGCTGTTTTTTTGCCCACTGACAGGACGGTGTTTGGCTATGGTGTAACATATGCTGTTTGCTTGTTCCCTCTTGCCCAACCAAGGACAGTCACCTGCTCTCTTAGTTATTTTCAGCTCAGCTATTTTTAATTCACTTGCACAATAATGATTTCATGTCTTCTGAAGTCATTGGAGAAGAGCTAAAGTGACAAAAGGCCGAAACCTGGGACCTGGGTTGAAAACACGCTCGTTCTGTGCTGCTTCTCCAGTTCCAACTAGGCTTCTTTTCTAAAGTTTTCTTTTGTGAGTTTCAAGTCCATTTAGCGTAATGTCCTGGTTTTATAACACTCTGATTTCTCAGTCAAAAGTCGTACGGTAGCAAATCCAATGCCTGCTGAATTGTCTTGCGTTACCACTGGTACTGCTATCCCCCATACCTGTAATCCCATCAGAAGAAATTTGCCTTGCTAGTTTGACACTGCATTTTTTATACACACATGTACTGGCATTTCCTTTATTAAGCTTCTGTAATTCTTTATAAATAATGTCACATATTGCTTATTCCATTACATTGTGCAGGATCGGTGTCAGGCTGACAGGCCTGTAACTATTCAGATTATCTCATTTTCTCTCTTACTCATTTGGTACAGTAGTTGCCTGGTCCATTCTAATTCTTCTTGCCAAGGACTGCAATATGTCACAGAAAAGATTATTGTAATTATATCTGTAACCAACTTTATTGATAGTCTTGGGACAGAAGTCGAAGGATCCAGAAATGTGCAGACAAAACCTCCAGAGACATTGCCTTTTAAAAAAGGAGTGGAAGGCACAGTGAGAAGTAGAAATGTGCAGAGAAGGTTGGCCTGCAGTATCCTAATATTTCTTGCTGAAATAAACCCCAAGACATTCCTATAAATTCTTGTTAAGCCAATGGCAGAATGCCCTGCAGAAGCATCAATATATTCCCCATTCCGATAAGCGATCGGTTTATTTTACTTCTAAATGTCTTCCTGACCCATTGGCAGTGAGCACCAGCACAGCCATTTGGCCTGAGCACTTTTGAACCCTATTTGGAACGCGAGCTGTTCCTGCGATGCACAGGAAGGTGCACTTACGTAGCATGCCGTCGCAGCCAGAAAGCTTTTGCCGGGTGTTCTGGAAACCACCCCGGACCCGGGCTGTCTGCTCACCTGCTGCACGGCCATCGTTCACTGCTGTGGCTTACGTTTCCCGGCAGGAGGCTGCTTTTCTTAGCAGCCACAGATCACTTGCAGTATATACATATGAGCAGTAAAAAGGGCCGGTGTCTCATGGAAACATACAAAAAAATGTAATGTTGTTTACAAATTTAGACTGGCAATGTTGTTCTGTTTGCTTATTTACAACAAGAGTAATTCATCAAAACTCGGCGGTAAAGGAAGGGGTAATATCTACAAAACTACCATTTGATTCTTAATATTTTTGGTTGCTGGTATATTTGTCATGAAAACGTTACAACAAAATATATTTTTTCTGAATATGAACTAATGTATAATGAAACATTTTTTTTTGGCTGTTGTATACACTGACCTTGTGCTGTAGGGAAATGCGTGCCTTCTCAGCTTTTTATGGCTCCCTCTCTTATCTATTAAGCCATTGCCAGATTTGCAAAATAGGAAAACCTATTGTAAGAAAGGAAGTGAAGTCCCCACGGCTCTTTAGGGACTATGAAAATACCTTCCAGCTACTGCTGGACTGTGTTGAGGTGCTCTTGATTCACAGGGCAAGATTTTCCACATTTCTTTCGATGTTTGGTGAAACTGAGAAGGAGAATGATGCAAAGCTGATGCTCTGGGTAGGTCCACTGGAATAATTTAATTTTGACTCCTCTCTTATGCCAGCTGCTTTTATTCCAAAAAGCGTTTCAGGCAGTCAGAGACTACCATAGCAAAGAACTGTGTTATTTGGTAATGAGGCTGAAATAGGAGCTCACAAAGCTGTCCTCCCAGCCCTGCGAGCTCTGTGGCAGAAACCTGCCAGCCCTCTGACCATATCGCGGGCTCAGAAAATGCAGCCGCATGGAGGTCCTTCTGTTTGCAGTGGTGGAGAAGGCTTTGTAGTTGCCTTACAGTTCTAGGTTATGTATCAGTAGACTCTTCCATTTTGCATACAGACATTGCCAGGTCTGAATGCTGGTGTGAGAGCTGCAACGTGCTTGTTCTGAGCAGCTTTGAAGAAGCTTGGTGGTGAGCGCGAGTTGTGCGGGCTGGTGGCTCGCAGCGCATCGCCTCTCCGCTGCAGCCCGTGGATGGAAGGGCTTGCAGTGCTGTGCCTCTGCTCGCAGTTCGCCAGGGGCCCTGTGTGTCACCACGTGCAGGCTTGATAAACGGGACACCTCCCAAACAGGGATGTCTCTCACCAGACTTCACGGCAGAATGAGCCATTAAAACTGACAAAAGCAGGTGGAGCAGGGACTAGAGCGGGGAGCGTGGAGATAGAGAAATCACTCTAAATTCTAGAGCTGTCATCTACTGATCGTCACAGGTGAGGTCTTGAAAGACTAGAGATTAGAAATTTATTAAACTGTGTTTGGGGGTTCTCATCGCATGTTTCTGTAGTGCTCTGAGTGCTGCAGTGCTGAGGGGAGCAAGAACACCATTTAAGCTACAGAAAATTTTGCTAATTAAAGAATATGATAGAAATGTAATTTCAGAGAAGCTCCAGGGAAAGGGAAATGTGTTCTTTTTACCTTTGCATTTTGTAACTGTACTGCTGAGAACAAGGGAAGGGGGGAAGAAACTCAATCTCAGGCATCACACAAGAGAAAAACAGTCTGTTACTGCCATCATCTTTGTAAACAAAAGCTCTTTGCTGGCATTTCTCTAAGATAAAAGAGGGAAGAGATTCCTAGAGGAAGCAAAGTAAGAAAGAAAAGAAAGATTTTTTTTCCCATGCCCAAAGAGAAGTTGTAACCTCAGAAAGCCCCTGGAAGTTACACAGCCCTGGAGCTAAGGGCTGGGTCTTTGGTTTCCAGGTCCCCAGAGATGATTAATTGGAATAACTAAAGATAAATATTTTGGCTACATACAATCTATATGGGCATTTTGTCTGGGATATTTTTATCTTTTTATCCTTTGTTTCAGGTTTTGCTCTTCAGCTTTGCTTAAATAAACATTAGTCAAGCTGACAATGTGACCTAAGTTTTAGGTGGAATTCTGATTTATTAAACAAGTCTGGGATACTCAGATCCTGTTTTTGTGCCAGGCCCTCTCTGAGGTGTAAGGATGAACTGGTAAGTGGTTAAATCATTCCTGGATGTCCTGGTTACCATATCCATGTGATAGCTTTCATCTGAAAGACCAAATTTCTATCCCCCACCTTTTAGTACTTCTCAAATTTGGATTTGTTTGCTATCTCTTGTACGTCCCGTGGGATCCACGCTCACAGCGCGTGTGCTCAGTGGCACTCCTCTGTCTGCTGGGAGGAGAGGGGTAAGTTTTCTTCACACCTGTAACTTCTGTGTTTTGATTTCTTCTCAGAATGCTGGTTCCCCCTCAAGAACAGCTTTGACTGTGCTAGCTTTGTTTCTGGATTGCAGTCTTTTTCTTTTTCTGCCAGACGGACTGTAAACCACAAGCCTCAGGAGTCCTGTAGCGTTCTTGTCTGCAGTAGTATTTATACAGGTACTAGCTAGCACAAGTTAACTCACAGTAAACAAATTCATATTTAAAAATGCAGTGTAGGAATGTCTCTGCGCAGCAGGGAGAGAATCTGAGGTGGCACAATGACCAGGATAATTTGGAGCTGCTGTAGGTCTCTGGTGTCCAAGACGGCACCCATGCCAGCTGCCCTGGAGTGCTGGCAGCTCCGCAGTGCCAGACAGCCGCTGGCACGCCGAGCCCTTCTCCGCGGGGCCTGGAGAGCTCTCTGGCTTGCATCAGCGGCTGCGATGCACGGGTCAGTGCTGCATGCCTCGGAGGCTGCAGGCAGCACGCTCTCTAGGAAACGTGCTTGAGACAGGAAGCCTGAGACGAGCTCCTTCGAAGAAGTCCTGATTCTTCAGAGTGGCTAGGGAAGGCCAGCCCCAAGCTGGTCACCCCTCCCTTTCTTTCTCTTTTGCATGTGCTGTCTTCCTCTTTCAGTACCAGGAGCATCCTTTACAGGTCCAGAGAGTGCTTAATTATTGCTAGCAGCCATGAATGTTAAATAACATTAGAAAGCAAGTGCATCTGAGAGAGCACAGAAATCCGAGTGGTAATTTTTTTTTGGATCTGACCCAAAAATTCTAGTTGGTGCCTTGCGATGTACATAAGGAGAATGTCAGTAAGTTGGAGCAAAATCACTTGTGACAGATACACATGCACATCCACAGCCTGAGCGTGTTTAAAGTTATGGAGGGCTCTGAAACAATCTCGAACTGCCGCTTTTTAGCTGTCCTGTAATGGAAACAAAATGAATCATTAATATTTAACATAGAACCCGATCTCTTTTTTTCTTTTTTTTTTTGACTGTCAGTTGGAATTTAACAACAACAACAAAAAGTTACATTTTTGTTTTATTGCCAGTTGGAGAATATTGGCCAATGCTTTTGTAACAAAGAAAAAGTATTTGCAGTTTTTCAGTTTTGTGAACTGTCACTGGGATGTAAGGAGAAAGGAGGAACCAAAGATGGGCACTTACAGAATAAATGTGCCATTATTCTGTGTTGGAGGAGTGCCTGAATGAAGCTGATGAGCCGAAGCAGAGATGCGGACATGCGTAGCCGTAGGCAGTTACTAATGTTCAGCTGGTATTTTACATCAGTGAATAAAAATGGACTGTGTCAAGTGATATAATACTCAGTAATTTCCTTTAGAAATATGGAGTATACCACAGTATGCATATAATCTCTCTACTGTTTGTGTCGGGGTGACTCTTGCTCAGTCAGTTGAACTGACCATCCTGTACATCTCGCTCCTGCAAAAGCTCGCCTTAAGTAGCCAGACTGGAGGAGAGAAGACAAGAGCTGACAGTGCCACTCATAAGGGGATAGCTGGGGACATACTGCAACATTTCAGATCTCTACTTACGGCTGTTGATCATGACATACGTTTGTAATATAATTTAAATAGATGACAAGCAAATTGCATATTGAATTGGCTCTGTGGTGTCTCTCTGTGGTTTCCTGTGTGACAGGAAAAAGCCACAGTAGTTTTCAGAAATACTTTGTGCGATACATTGCAGTGCTATTAAGCGGCATCATTCATTTTGCCTTGAATGTAATTGATACGGCACAAAGCATTTTGTAATGAGTCTGAGTGGTGCAGGTAGAATGGTGAACCTTGACACAAGTAGCCAAATCTTCAGCTGCTATGAATTGGAGGAACTCTGTCCAAGTCAAAGGAGTAACCTCACTTACACCAAGTAAAGTGTGACCTTTCATACAAAAGATTACTGGCTCTGACTTTTCTTTCTCTGCATTTTGTAAAATACAGATCTCCTTTTTAATGTGAGAGCTATTATCCTCAGGTCTCCCTGGGGGCTAAAAAACACGAAGTGAACCCAAAGGCTTTAAAGCTAAAAGGTTCGTTCTGTTGTTTAAAAGGGGCTCGTATAATTCCCATTACTGTCACTTGGAGTTATGTATAGAGAATGCACAGGAAAAAAAATTCTAGAAATTAATAATAATATTTTTAGTGTCAAAATGAATGTAAAGTTATTGATGTCTTTTAATTCTTAAGCAACAAATACTGAACATAGTTAAAAAAATTATTTTTCTCCAATGCTTCTCCAGTTACAATGTGAAGTCTTTTAAATCTTTATATATAAATATAAACATGTAAGTATATAAACACATATAAGTATATAAATATGTAATATATAAGTATATAAATACCCAAATTTATAAATATAAACATGGAAACATATAGATATCTAAACATTCAAACATAAATACATAAATATAAAAATATAAATGAGGAGATTAAAACATATAAACATGCAAAACATAAATATAGGTCTTTTGCTTATGTTTTGTAGGGTGCTTTCCTTTCAAATACTTGCCTAGTGTCCAATACTGTGATGCATACATGTCTCTCTTGATACTCTGGATACGCTGGAGATGATGGGTGAGTGAAGCTCTACAGTTTCAACTGAACTACAAAGTAAACTTCTGTGGTTACTGTCAACTATAGATCAGGCCAAGAGAAGGGCAGAGGACTCCATTCCAGCAGCGTGGTCTGCATGTGACAAAGCATGGTGCCTCCAGAGACCTCTTTCCGAGAGAATTAGCTGCACAAAGCTAGAATAGAGTTGCACCACTGTGGTGTATTTTATTTTATACCATTTCCTGCAGCACTGCTTGCAGCTTGCCTAGTTCCTGTGCTAAGACACCGTGGGCTGGCTTACGGATGTGTCACGCAGTCGGTGAGAGGCTCCGTCCTTCCTGAAGGCTCCAGCGCTGCAGCTGCTGTTGCCTGCATGGCAAACTTGGATGGCGTGGGCCCAACAGTCTCAGCTCGGCCAATTTTTACTTAGTGCCAATCAACACAAACTTCGGACAACTGATTTGGGGAAAATAAATCAGAAAACACAGATAATTAAATGAGCACTCAAGGAAGCACTTTTCCTCTCCAATGCCCTTATGTTCTCCATGGGTTACACCCCAGTAACTTGGAGCAGTGACAGCCATGCAGGGTGTCAGGCTGTACTCACAAGAGCTTTTTTGGGGTTGCCCTTTGCCCCTTATTTCCCTCAGGGCTCCCTGCCCCGCCGTGGTGCCCCCGTTCGGCACAGATCGCCTGCTGTGGTGGCTGGTGCTGGGGTCAGCGGTGGGTTTTGGCAGGAGGGGACTGTGCATGCCAGGGCCGGAGCCAGTTCAGGGCAGCCCCGGGTGGTGCACGGCCGCCTGGTGCCCAGCCCTGTGGCTGCCCGGCCATGTGCCCAGCGTCAGTGTCATGAAGGCGGCGGTGGTGAGTGCCGGGGCCCTGCGCCATGTTGGCCTTGGGCCCTTCCTCCCATGTCCCCCTCCTGTCAGTGGGCCGGTGCCGCCGCTGGTGCCAGCCACCCTGCGGTCCCAGGCTCGCCGCAGGCCCTGAGGGGCTGAGGCCTCGCTGCCGCCACCTGACATAAGATGCTGGCCCTCAAGCTGGAAGGTGAGTCGGCTGGTTTCTTCAAAGGGCGTTTCTGGTCTTTGCTGCTGAAGGGAAGAGCTTAAGGATGATCCTTAAGGACTCGCCTGTCAGGCTTGACTAAAAAAGAACGCAAACCCCATTTCTCCTGGCAACATTTTTAAAGCAATTTGTTGTGTTTTCATGGACCTGACTCACGACTTTTCTCAACTTGCTTTTTAGAGTTAATTTTATGTAAGTTACTTATTTTATATAAGTTTATCTGATATATTTTATAGTCTGACTATCCAAAATTCCTCCTAGTTGCAGAAGAAGAGCTCTTAATGAAAATAAAATACATTGTTTGGAAATTACTGAAATCCAGGTCATTGCGGGGGTGAAATTAGGCTTCTGTTTGCTCTCTGTTACGATGGCTGATGCTGAAAAGTCTCTGTGAAGCACTGCGAGTGTTACTTCGGGTGTAGGAGTCGTCCGGGCTGGATTTCGCACACGCTTGGCTGCTTCCAGCTGGCTGCCGCAGGGCGCCGGCGGCCCGGCGAGCCCGGGGCTCGGGGCGCAGGCGAGGGGTTTGTGTGACTCTGTGCTGGTTTGCTGCTTCTGCTGCTGTTCTGATTTCATAAAATAGAAAATTGCTCAGCAAAATTAGATTACTTTTTTTCCTAAGAATATCTGTATATGATAGTGTTCAGTCATATTGATAGCCCTGGCTGTTAATGAGTAGTATGCATTGAATTACAAGTTAATTTTGGTTCATTTTTTAATTAAATGAAAGCCAAATATAAATTCTGATAATCAGTTAATCTGCAGTTTGATTAATAACTGGTAACATGCAGCATCAGAAATTAATTTTAATTGCTTGGAATTTCAGGGTTAGCGGGAAGAGCATGGGGAGGGTATTTACCTTGCTTGCAAAGTGCTTTCCTTTCAGTGGAAAGGGCAGTCCTGCAGCGCAGCCCCGGAGGCTCAACGGAGAGTTGTCTGAGGGTCCTCGCGGGCTTGCAAGTCCTGACTCCCTGGGTTTCTCGCTCTCTGCACCTTAGTTGATTTGCCAGTAATCCTGGTAATCTGGAGTTGTTCCAGGCATCTGTGGGCAATGCACAAGTGATTTCAGCCAAGGACGTTCACCCAGGAAAGCTGGAAAAGCCGTGGTGAGGGTGGGCCCGCGCTTAGCTCCCTGTGACTGAAGCCACAGCGGTGCAGCCACAGCTGGGTGCACTTGTAAGAGGAAATGTGCAGCCCAAGGAATACCTGTAAAGCAGATATATCCCCTAAAGCTGGTGCAGAAGCTGGCAGCCTGCACAGGGATCCTTATGCTAGCAGGAGAGATATCTGCACTCTAAAAATGTGCAGCTTATGGCTAAGATTTAATGCATTTAGTTTGTGCCCAGCTGGGACAGCCTGGCCCCAGAGACGTCCTTTCTTCTCAGGCAGCATGGTGGTGGTTGCACACTGTTAAGAGGTGCCTGCTGCCTACCGTGGCTGTAATGGAAGGCTGGGTGTTGGGGTGATCTCCCCTGGCTTTCACTGTCTTGAAGAGTGCTTTTACAGTACCAAAAATCAGTAAGGGACCAAACCAGCATGTTTCCAAGTGCCACATACCATACGAAATATGAAATAAATACCTGTCAGATTAATTAGTGGTACAATTTCAGTACAAATAGTGGAATTTAATCATGGATGAACCTGGCTGTATGCTCACATTGGTGTTTCTGTGATGTCAGCTAAAGGCGAAGGCTTAGGGATCAAACCCTGAATTTTTTCGTTTGGTGGTTCTCCATGGTCAGACTGTCACGCGACCTTAGCCAGCCCAGAACTAAAGAGGCTGTGAGCAGTTAAGGCAACGATATGCACCTCTTTGCAGCCGCACTGATGTACAAAGAGCAGCACAAGCTAATGGAAAACCCCCTTGTGAGCGATGGAAAAGTGGGGTGCTGGGGGCTGTGCTAGGAACCGGGCTCTCGGGGAGCATCAGCTGCCCGTCATCGTGTGTCGTGTGCTGCAGCGCCAAAAAATGATGCAGATCTCCAGACACTCAACCAGATGCTTTAGCCATGAGATAGTGTTTCCTCTCCTAATCTGATTTAAGCTATTCAGGTGTGTTTTGCTTCAATAAATAACCTCTTAATATAAAAGGATTGCTATTTTGTCATTGTGCCAGAGATGAAAAGGGCCGGAAGATAATTCTATAAACGGAAAAAGAAAAAAAAATAAAAGGTAAGGCTGTCTGTGTGACTATAAAGTTAGGTGGCTTATATGTTCTGCTAAAAAGTGTTGTACTTCTGAACTTCTGATAAAAATGGAAGGATGGACAGATTGTTTTAGTTATTCCATAGCAAGAATTTAATCTGACAGCTCTGTACTACAAATTAACTATATTTTCCTGATCTGTGATCTTCTGATATGATCTTATCAGCTGTAGGCATCCCACCCAAGCCTTCATGGTGACCTCACTGGTGTTTGGATGGCTAAAGGTGCGAAGCTGGTGGAAGGCTTTGGTGTGGAAGTCCTTCTCAGCAGCGCACGACTGCTGAGAAGATCATAGAATCATAGCATCATAGAATCTCTCAAGTTGGAAGGGACGCATAAGGATCATCGAGTCCAACTCCTAGCACTACACAGGTCTGCCCAAAAATTCGGACCGTATGACTAAGAGCACAGTCCAAACGCTTCTTAAACTCTGATAGGTTTGGTGCTGTGACTGCGTCCCTGGGGAGCCTGTTCCACTGCGCGACAACCCTCTCAGTGAAGAACCTCTTCCTGATATCCAGCCTGAGATGCAGTGCTGAAGCAGCCGTGTAGCAATGGCTTTTACAATTCCTTTCCCTTCTAGTCTGACCAGGTTTGTGAGGGAAGTGTGTGGTCAGATACATGCGTATATGCAATCCTATAAACACTGGAATCTCTGCAATTACATTCACATTGGGATGGAGATAGTGCGTGCGAGCACGAGGCTGTTCTTTTGCTGGACACTACATTTATTCTTGAGTGAAGCCAGTAGGGGCATTGGTGTTTCTGGTGAAGAAGATATTGGAGTCAAAATTTAATAGGCTAAACTGGAGAAATAAATCTGTACTTGGTTTGCTTCCAGCCCAGATACCCACAGGGTTTATTTGAATGTGTGAATATGACTGCCTGAATGTGTCTGCTTGTATCTCTGTATTTTTGTTCTAAATTGCTGTTTTATTTTGAGGAGAGAAGGAGCATCTGGTGCATCAGAAGGACAGTGCTATGTGGAGCTTTAGTGCTGTAGGCTGTGAAGCAATGGGTTGTGTGCTGAAAGGGTGAGCTGGTCCCTCTCTTTGGGAGTCTGCAGGTCGTCCCTCCCTTGGCTGGGAACCCTGAGTTGCGGACCCATGTTTGCATCTTGCTGCCAGACAGGAGTAGTGGCCTGGGCCTGGAATAAAAGTGCAAACAAATTCCAGAGCCTGTCATGGGGAAGTCATAAAAGCACCGTTTATTTATTGCTTTTCTGGGCGGTACCACATGAAATTTAGGTTAAAACAGAAGGCCGATGATTTCATGTACCTTAGGCGTGGTTGGTTAGTCAGTCAGTTCTGTTTGGACTGGTCACCCTCATTTTTGGAGTACACAAGAAAGGAAGATTTTATTAAATATCTTTTTTCTTAGACTTCTCTCTATTCTTTTTAAACCTAAGCTGCAAGTTTTAGCCAGATACACAAGTGGTTTCATAAGGTTTCATTATCACATAGGAGGGCTTGATGGCAGAAACAACGAAGCATGTTAATCTTAGAGTGATATATAGCCTGTGTCGTTATGAACATCTGTACAATGGGAGAAAAAATGTCTGCGCTTTGGAAATGGAAGCTAATGAAATGAAATTACCGGGATGAAACATGAGCGATGGCCCTGCATTCCAGCGAGAGCCGCGTCCGTCGGCGCGGTGATGAACGCCTCCCCGCCGGTGTCGGTGGAAAACACGGCACAGCGGCCGCATGCTGCTCACGGCTGCTCGCTGGGGGCTGGACACGCGCCAGAGAGCCGCCGAGCTGCTGTCCTGGGAGCAGCACTCGAGTAATGGAGGCGAGCACGCTGGGCACAGCAGAGGTGCCTGCTCCTTGCTCTAGCTGCAAACCCTTTGCTGCTTTCTAGCAAATAAAAAAAAGGCAGAGAAAAAGAGTAAAGGAGTAACTGTCTAGTAATGACTCGAGCTCTGTATCTTCCCTTTCCTTCAACTTAGTGGTATTGCTGTTACAGTTTTCTACAGACAATACAACTTTGAAGGATTTTTCAATTAAGTTACCTAACAAGCCCTGAGAGTATCTTGAGGTGAAGACAAAGAGAAATGTAGCATGCTGATATGCCAACATAAAACGACTAACATACAAATAGTACAACGATTTGGGGTTCTTTTCATGTTATATGTACTTATTCCTTTCCTTTTATTCACTCCATATGTAAAATAAGAAACCTAACTGGATGCAGAAGAAAAAGGCCAGTGAGAGCTCCTTACCCCGCTCTGCCCGCGTCCAGTCCCCGGGGACCAGCCAACATGCTGCAGGGGCTCAGGGGTTCGTAAAGCAGCAAGCACGCTTAGTAGAGTTAATTCTTGGATTTCTGAGTTGAGCATGAAGGGTACAATCATGGCTTACATATTCGTACTGCTTCTAAGATGGTAGTCTAAAACCTGAGAATTCCTTTGTGGCTCTATCCTGTTAATACAGTAAATACCGGAGTAGGCAGAATTTCTGGTAGCAGGCTGCCAAGTGTTTATCTGCAGTTTCCCAGTATATTTCCATGAGCTTCAGAGGAACTTACTTTATAGTTCCAAAGCCATTTTGTCATCTGTTCCTTTCATTTTCCTATGTCTTCCTTTTTCTCTTTTCATCCGTTTTTTCTTAAAAAAAAATAAAATATATATACACATATATATATATATATACATGCACAGGATAAAAAGTGTGCTTCCTTGCAATATGTACTCGTAACATATTCATATTTAACTTTGTTACAGCAGCTAGAATCTTAATGTATTTTACTTTCAAATTAAAGAAACGTCCTTTCAATGTGCTTTCTTTTTTTTTTTTTTAATATTCTGAAACGGAAATCTGAAGCCAAATACTAGGTAACAGACATAAAAGCTTGGACTGATCCTGTGTTAAGGTCTAGCTGTATTTGATTCATTCTTTAAGTTACTTAAGTGATGTGCATGAGCATGTCTGAGAACAAAGTTTGCTGGCCTACATTACTGACAAACATTTCTGTCATTTCAATAGGTACGTTATCAGCTGTACAGCTGATGTCATTGTTCATTCCATGTTATGGCTTCGATATTTACCATGGTCCCAGTACCTCTTCCTTTTTCTTTCTGTCTTGGGAATATCATAACCAGTGGACTGGTCTGTCACCTCTTGGCTCACATAATTACGGTCCTTTGAAACCCTGTCACTCTAGGCACCTCCTGCAGCTATCGTGACTAGTGTTTCCTAATTTGCAAATCATTTGTGCCCTTGCATCACAAATACAGATTCTGGATGTAGCTAATCACTTCAGTGATCCAGGAAAAGGGCTGATAGCTCCCATAATTAGGGACTTGTTTCGTTGTTGCAAACTAGATGTTACCAACACTTTTGCCCAAAACTTGTCAGAGTAAAACTGGAAGACTGAAGAAAAGCTGTAAAATATAACGAGTGAAATGGAAGTCCACTGTTGTTCGCTGGGTCAGGATCTTCTTTGTTAGTTCAGAGTCTCTCAAATTAGTGTTGTCTCTGCTTTGTTTTTCTTGTTTTGCTTAAAACTTGGTACATCTTTTGCTTCACTGTATTCTCACAAAACAGCTCGTGGTGGTGCTCTGGCTGGCCGAGCTTTGCAGGAAGCACTTGGGGCATTCTGGCATTCTTTACTCCTGCCACGTTGCTGGACGCTGAACCTCGTGTCTTTAGCGGAAAGTTTGAAAATTCAAGGCCAAGTGCCATTTTATTATAGGAGCATGAAACTTTTCAGGTTGACTTTGACATACTTGACAGTGCCACAAAAGCTTTATTTAAGGTACTATTTACCCTTTAAAACAACTGGTCATTGTTTCTTTGTTTTTACATCATCATCCTTATACATCATCACCTGTTATACAAAAGAAGATTTAATTTCCACATTATATTCTTTTCAGGAAATATCCCAATATAACTTTCTGTGGTTTCCCCTAAGTTCTAAAATTTATTGATGAATGTTATGACATCATGAAGGTGGCAAGATGGTTTTAAATATTTTTTTGTCGATAATCGTGAAATATGTTTTTCTAGTTCCGTGCTCTGCCTTTAATCACTGCTCAGATTTGCAGCCACAATAATTTTTCCTTTCATTCACGCTTCTTTCCTTTCTCATGCCTCTATTAGAATTCTGAGAAATCATCTATCATGTGGAAAAAATTGCTGATTAATTTTTCTCGATACATATTTCTCTAAGTCCTCTAATTTTCCACAGTAAGAGCCTTTCCTAGAGACTTAGGCTGTTTTTTCTCATCATCTCTCCTCTCTCCTTTTAATGTGGACTGAATCATTATTGGATATAATCTCTTCCATCTCAGCTTTTTGCAGTAATTTTCTCTCGTATTAGACTTGTGCTTAACTGTTAATTTTTGGAGGAAGTTTTTTTTCTTCATTTCCGATTTCCCTCATCGCCACTGAAGAAAAATGCAATGTTCCACATCGCTTCTCGCATTCCTTGACTCCCCTTTACTCTTTGTTGTTTTTTCATGAACGATTCCCCACTCTGTTCAAGTCAAGTTTTGCTGCTCCTGTATTCTCCTCCTTCCTGCAAGTTGATGGGAAGTGAAATAGAAGAAGACTTTGTTGAGTTTCATACAGAGGGAATCTCACGTGCTGGCAATAAAGATGCTTGCCTGTGCTCATAGCGCTGGGCCTGCAGCGTGTTCTGCAGGAAGTTTATTCCGCAAAGGCGTGGGAATAGCTTCCGCAGAGTTAGCGACAGTCTCCATGAACCGTGCTGCAGGGACATCAGAAAGAGTTGCCTTCCCTTGCTCAAAGCAAGTAGTCTGTTTAATGATGTACCTTATCTCTGCTCTCCAGGCACTTATCTATCTCTTATCACTCTTATTATTTTCATCTGTACAGTGGGCAGTTGTCCCTCTGCCATTTTTAGCTTTTCTTTCATGTGCGCTGCAGCTTTGCTTCATAAGGCCTTCTGCCTTTTTTTTATAGTCTTACACATTTGGGAAGTATTTGCTCCCGTTTCTGCTTGGATTTAGTGTCCCCCTAGTCATTGGCTTTGGTCAGTAGACGTTCATATGTACTCACGCTTCATTTCTCTGCTGACCCAGGAATGATTTTTCTTTTTTAAAGTTCAGTTTGTTTCCTTTTGTCCTGCCCGTGCAGTGCCATGAAGGAGCATCCTAGATATACTTTTATAATCTATTTAAACATACTTCTTGAAATTTATCTTTCTACCCTTGCTTGTAGCAGTTATCTCTGTATTTTCTATGGTTTTTTTTTGTTTTGTTTTTTTGTTTTTTTTAGTATTATTATTAGCTGTTATCTTTGAGGATCTAAGTCTCCCAGTGTTTATTGTTGGAGAAGTATCAGCTAAAGGCCGTTCCTCCTGTGCATGCTTTGTGGAGGGTATCTGCAGCACTGGACTCTGGTGACCTCATCCCGTAACATGTCTCTTGCATTCTTTATGAGCAGACCTCAGTACCTGGACAAAATTGCATTGATTTCAGTAGAACTCACATTTGTCACATAACCGAGGTAATGGATTGCAACTAATGTCACCGTTAGGAAAGTATGAGTAGTGAAATCAGACCTAAAGGGCGAGGCAGGAAATCCAATCCGGGCAAGTACGCCCGTGCCTTTCGTCGGGGGGCTGCTGCTGCCGGCTGCGGGGCACGTCTGCAGCGAAGCGAGTGGGAGGCCGTGGGTGGCAGCAACCCGAGGAAGGAACGTGCCGGGGGAGACGGCTGGGTCTCCTAAAACCGCCGTGTGTTACAGCAGCTCTCAGGAAAGCCTCTGTTGTGCAAACAGTACAAGTCAGTCACCTCCTACCACGACTTCTGATACTTCCTAGTCTTACCCCTTCCCTGCCTCCCTCGAGCAGCGCATATTGGCTGCCCGGACTTAGTAAGGCCTTTGACACTGTCCCATAATTTGCCGCCGGGACGTGGTGCTGGGCCCCCTGCTCCGGGTGGCCCTGCTGGGGCAGGGTCGGGGCAGATGGACCCGGAGGTGCTCCCAGCCCCAGCCGTGCCCGGACCCTGTGTCCTGCCGTTTTCCTGGAGGGGTCCGAGGGCAGTGCGTGCTGCCTGCGGCGCGTGGTAGGTGCTTTGCCAGGGAGCTGCTCGTGGCAGGGAGCAGCAGAAACCGGGCTGGGCGCGCTGGCATTTCAGAGCCTCCCATTATAAACATATGATGGGTATAGTAAGACCACATGAGATCGTGCTTCCCTCGTATACACTCCTAATAATGTGCAGCCCCTTAAGGACTTCCTGAATCAAACATTTTATCTGTATTATTTGTTTTTGGATGGGTTTTCTCCCTTACATGTCTGCATGCTTTTTGAAACCCATTTAAAATTTTGGCTTGTGTACCATTCTGTTACAAGGAGCTGAGGAAAAATTACTCATCTTGATTTCTTTTCCGTGCTGCCCTTATGCACAGGATAAAATCAGTGTGTTATCTTTGTAGAGTTTTTGAGCACTTGACATTAGCTATACTGAAAAATAGATCTTTGAATGAGATACTAAATTATAGAAACCACACTTGATGACACTTTGACTAATATCTATTATTAAAGATGTAACCATCTTTAACCATTACGCTTTATTATTAGTCATAGATTCAGCTTTCTTAAAGTTCTAAAAGGATAGCATGCAAGCATTTTTCTCACATATCCAAAATTTGTGGTTAAAATGTTCTTAAATATATGGGAATATGGGAATATTTACTGCATTTGACTGTAAATAGCGTGCCAATTAACTATACAACATGCAAATCCTTTTTTTGGAGTTCCTTTTATGAGATACGCCACAGTGGAATTAGAATGGTGTAGAGCACAAGGCGTTTACACTCACTCGGGTTGTTTTCCCAGATGGAATCCAAGCTAGGTGAAGCATGGTCTCCCCACGCACGCAGATGGGCCTCTCCCGCCAGCAGGGCTCTGCGACCCTCGGCGTGACAGGACGCCGCGCTCCGACCGCAGCAGGCAGGGGCTCCGCGCGGCTTGCAAACGCCGAGGTGCGGTGCCCGTCCCTGAGCAGCCCGCGGGAGCCTCTGACATTGTGCGGGTAGGTGTGTGTGCTCCTCCAGGCGTCCAGCAGCCTGAACAGACACCGAGGGACTTGTTTGCAAACCGGGCTTTAACCTCTATCTATAAAAAACACATTTACTTCTACTGAAAGACACCTTTATGTGTACGTTGGGTAATTAAGAATTTAATCACCCTTTCTCAAGTGGAAATAGTGTTTTCTGCACAGAAACACAGGCAAAGTTTAGAGGCTTCATCCCAGAGAACTATTTGTAACCTCGCTATAGAATCTGAAATGACTTGTTTGTCTTAAAAGTAACTGGATGGAAAAGCCTTTAAAAATACGTTTTGCCAAGTATCCAGAAGAAAAGGAGCCAAGCCGGAGCGAATCACTGACCTGCAGAATGACCCTGCTTTATCCACCAGCACACAGAACTGTCTAGCATTGGATGGGCACGTCCCAGCTAATCCGGCTTGTATTTCTGTGGAAATTATGTGCTGTTTTTAAGCTCTCAAAATCATATTTGAATTATTTCAGTTTCTGGAAATATCACTGGTATAAACTCCCCATTTTCTGGTCTTGTTAATGGAAGACATGCATGGGTTTGGGGTGATTCCAGAACTTAGACAATAGGCTGTGTCTCTCTACTGGGACTTGGAACAACTTGGTTTCTTGCTCGCTCATGGCAATATCAATCGGCTGGATATATAGGTGGCACTGATTTGTGTTGAATCATTGTTCATTACTTCCAAACAATGGTATGTGGGACCTTCAAAGATGTTGAAAATTTTGCCTAAAAAGTGGCAGCATTGTTTAGTTTATGAGATTGCACATAAAACTTACACTGACCTGATACTTGAAAAAGATCAGTCTAAATAAAAGCAACTTTGTCAGATGGTCTCAAGTTGCAGAAATATGGCCAGTGGATAAAGCCAGACATACTAGCCTATGAATAGAAAGGTTCCAACTTTCAATTATCCCTCGCCTTCCCTCACCTTCCCTGCAGAGTTCCTGTGAGCAGCTAAGACAATGGGAGCAGCTTCATCTAAAATAGATTTCAACCCAGGGATAGATAATGTCTCCAACTTTTTGCGCTGTTGACTGTTTTCCCAGTCCCTAAACATGTCACTGCATTCACCCAACTGGTGGTCCTATGCTTTGTTGTCCTTAAAGACAGTGACTCCTACATTTCAGGAAACCTATATTCCTTTTTGTCACCACAAAGCTAATTCTGAAAGCCAGCTGAAAAAAAGGAACGTGTGCTGCTACGGGAGAAGTGTGTCCTGGAGGATTTTTCTGTCGAGAAGAAGGGCTGCAAGAGGCAGCTGAGTTAGCTCTCGAACTGATTTACAGCGTAGTGGATGGCAGAATATAGTCCAGAATTATGCATATATCATTCCTGTTACATTCATTTTTTTCAAAACTGCCTTCTGTGACTTTAGAATATGATGGATATTGCCATGTGCTTATAGAATTCAGACTTCTGTGAAAATTAATTTAGTATCATGCTCTGACATTTTAGACCACTGTGGTCCTACAAATGCTTATGGTTACTTTAACTTTGTTGATGCTTGCATATAAGTCAGTACACCAATATGTGTTGCTATTATTTGCCTTAATTAACAAGGGTCTAAAATTTTGTAGATTGTTACATTTCTGCTTTTTGTTTTTGTTTTTAATATAAACACTTCTATTGCATGAGAAAATCTACCAAAAGCATGGCATGGGCAAGGTGTGTAAGAGGAGGAAAATAAGTACTTTTTTTGGGGTTGCTACTTCAACAAAATACGCAGCTAGTGCTGCAGCAGGTGCCGGCCCAGATCCCTCCCCGTGAAACTCAAGCTGCTGGGAGCAGCGAATGAGGCTGGCTAGGTGAGCTGGCTTCCAGTCCTCTTCTCATGGAGAGGGAGCACTTGTTTACATTCGCTCGTAATAAACTCATGCTGCTGTGATTCATGTGGAATTGATTGATAGATAGATAGATAGATGGATAGATAGATAGATGGGTGGATAGATTACTTACGATGATGCTGATTTTCCAGCGCTAACTGCCATAAATTAGTATCAGGAAGACAAGCTCCGGAGCGTGCTGTCTGAGGGCTGAGGTGAAGGCTATCTGAGGTGTCTGAAATCCACCTCCAGACCTGGCACTGGCTCTTCCGTGAGTTTTCAGCAGGCTTCTAGTTTGGCCAGCTTTTCCACAGGGCTGGAAGCAGCTTGAGGAGCAGCCCGCTGGCAGGGAGCTGCGAGCTGCGGCCCGGGGCCCAGCGCTCTCGGGGCCGGAGCTCTTTGTGTGGTGGCAGCGCGCGGCTGGGCAGCGGTGGCTCGGGGTTGGCAGCCCTTGGTGCTCAGCTGCCCTTGGATTCACAGCATTGTACTTCGCGCGTCTGCGTCTTTGCTTCGTTCTCTCCTTCTCTGTTAACGTCTGATCACGTTGATTGATGTCAGTCAAGTTGGACAGAGAGTAGAGTTATGCAGTGTAATTAAAGGTTGACACATTTGGGGACAGAAGAAAAAAACCTTTCAAGCAGCCTCACAGGTGTCCCACCGAAGGAGGAAGGTTGCAGAGTAAACCCACGCAGGAGAGAACCCCAAAACAAAGAGACGTTGTAAATGTCCCTGTTGCAGAAAAAGCTTCAGTTGACCAGAAGGAAATTTAACAAAAACCATGTCTGTAGGAAAGCAGGCTTTGCTACCACTAAGAGTCATGGAGCTTGTTTTTCTGAGTCTGAATCCAGTGCAGAATGGGACACGCACATTGACAGGAAACTTGGTTTCACTTGCTCATTATAGTTTGTATTTCCTTTAGTTAGCAGCTTCTGTTTGAAATTTTAGAAAAGAATGACTATTTTAAGACTGCTTTTTTTTTTTAATGTGACTGGGAAAGCTGCTCATCTGAAAAAATGGAATTGGTTCTGCTGAACTGTGTTATTATTTGATTGTTTTCAGGTAAATTACATTGTGTGTTAGTTTACAAACTCACTGTGTAAAAACCTGTAAGTAAACCTTCTGATAACGGAAGAGAGCAGTTTCTGATTTTAAGGGCTACGTTGGGTATTCTCCCAGGCTGGAATCCTCATTAGGATACCCTTTATGGATGCATCTGATTTTTCATCTTTGAGATTAAATGGTACATTAAACAAATATCGTCTCATATGCCGAATGATAATGTTTGGTAGTGCTTCATTCTGTATTTATTTTTTGAGGGAAATGACACATTTCGCTCATATGTCTTGGAATTTTCATATCTGAAATGAAGTGTAATATATCCATCTTGAGAATAGCTTCCCAATAGCTCCTATCTGGTTTATTAGGAAACCCAAGACTAGCAGTACGAGACTGTTTTTTGAAATCCATTATATTACATTATATACAATTTTCTGTCTCCTGTTGGAAAGTCACAACACCTAAAATAGAGCACTCATTAACAGATGCTTATAGGAAATAATGTTCTGTTCCTCTACAAGATTCGCTGTCCTTGATAAAGTTTCTTTCCTAAAACAGCAGTGAAAGAATGAAAAATGGGTTTTGCTGCTTCCTAAAACCGTATTCAACCTTCCTTACTTTCTGAAAATGTATGAAAAATAACATTGTAATTGTTGTTATGCATTGATAAGTACAAATTCCTGGTTCCAGAGGGCAATTGTCATGAAGTTGGTTTTCTAAACAGGAGATGGGATGGAGAAGAAGAGAGGGACACTGTTGAGAGCAAAAATATTCAAGGGGAAAGAACAGAAACATTAAAAACTGTACGTGTAGAAGTCAGATTATCGCCTGGTTTAAGACAAGATGAGCCTGGCGAACCCCAGTACCTGGGGCACCCAGTCTCTTCACTGGCTCGTACAGGAGCGCTTGGCCAGCTGTGGTGATGATGAGCGATGGCGGCGGCACCGGGCCAGTTGAGCTCCCTGCGCGGCGCACAGCAGTGAGTGCAGGAGGTGCATCAGGCGTGCCCTGCACTCACACGAGCATTTCCCTCTGCGCTGCTCCGCACGGGTGTGTGCTGAGAGCCGGCTGTGGCCGGAGCTTTGCTGGTCGCGGGTCGCGAGAGGCGGCCTCCACGCGTTGGGTCCGCGCGCTGAGTGCTCGGGGCAGCAGTCTTTGCTTTCTGTACGTAGGTGCTGCTTGCTGCACGGCTGTTCTGTGGGATTTACAGGCTGTGAGTCAACTGTATCAACAGGTGAGAAAAAAGTCTTTCGCAATTATTAGTAATCCAATTAGATGTCGACAAGTACTCGACTATGAACGAGAGCCTGCCACATTTACAGATCTGATAGGATTTATGATGTTCTCAAGTGGTCCCCATCTGTATTTTCACTTAATCCCTAAGAGTTGTTTTTGCAGCATAAAACATGTTGCAAGTGCATTGGAAATCTTCGCATTTGTAGCAGTGATGTGCAAACAGAGCTGCTGTCATTACATCTTGTTTGGGAAGGGCACAGCATCATAGCAAAATAATTGCTCTCGTGCTCACGGTCTGGACCGGTTCTCGTTTTAAAGGCTGTAAGTCAATGCTAGACAGTAAAAAGCAAACAATTTATTCTGGAGAAAAAATGGTTTTAAGTGGCTTAAGAATTTGTCCCCTTGGAACAGCTTGTCAGACAAAATACCTGCTTTTTGTAAGACACTGATCGTTAGGCACTGTATTTCCAGGTTGTACATGCCTCCGGGGATTGCATGTCCTGAAGAAAATAAACCGCGGGAATTATTTTCTCCAGATAAACATTTATGATATCCAGAGGATGGATTCCATCCCAACAAGACAGGCCTAGCTCAGCGCAATCGGTGAAGTGCTCATGTTAGCCAGGCGCGGGCTGCGCGGGGTAGGAGGAACGAAAGGTCCATGTTGGGAAGGCAGTGGTGCTGTGTCTCGGGCCGTATTCGGGCATGTTTGTAGCTGAGGCTAGCTGGAAAGCAGGCTTTGATGTCTGAATACTGTTGCTACTTGCAGAAGCAGGTTCTCAGTCATTTATCCCCCTGTATCACTTTAGTGGACAAATTTATTAGACTCTTACAGTTTTCTTGTTTCCTATTTTATCCTTTTGCTCATTAAAATTTAATGAAAAGTTAAATACAAAAGAGAATGACTTTACTGTTACATTAGCTATATATACAGGTGTTTACTTGTTGGAGGCCGAGTTTCCAAGGCTAGATCTGTTCCTCTCCGGTTTATAGGCAGAATGGTATCAGCATGTATAACTAAGCAGGCTGAGTAATTTCCAGGTTAGTCACACAGTTCTAGTTGTGTATACGTTGGCTAGATGAAGCATTTCATTGATATTTTCCAGGCTTGTTTCTGGCTATTTTTTTTTTTTTCAGTCTTAATTTTTTTTTCTTTAAAGTTTCAATAACAGTCAGAGCAGCTTCTGAGGACCAATGCAAAGTAGCTTACTTATCGATATTAAACATTAGTATAGTAGTTTTGAGCATTCTCATGCTTCAGGTATCTGATGCAGAATGTCGAAGCTTGGCAGGGAGTAATTCTGAAATGAAATTATTCCTCTCTCCATGCTTATGAAAAGCAATTCATAACGATGTGACATATGGATCTGCAGCGTACTTGGTGGACGTTATTACACGTTCGCTTTGATTTTCGCAGTACTTCTGCCTCAGAGAGCCCTGACCACACGGATAATACCATACAATTAAAGACTGTAGTCAGAAAAATGGGTAAAATGGAGGTTGTAAGGGCAACCTATTTTCGGCATTTCTTAACTTTGAAGTGCTTGATTTCCCAGCTTATTTTGAAATCATTTTTTGTGGGGGACCTGATAGAAGGGCATTGCGCCATGCACAATGGGAAAATAATGAAGGAGACCAGCCAAGTGCAATACGGCTGGTTTTCAAAGGCTTTGAAATATTATTGTTACTGGGCCTACAAATATTGTTTAAAAGCCTTTCAGAAGACAGTTTCCCCCTAGGGGTGCTGTACAAAGCAACAGTGTTCTCTGGTAGAACGTCCCTAATACAAGGCTTTCAGATATTGTTACTTTCCTTAACGTCTTTATTCTAAAAATACCGAATAAAAACATTTCTGATGTGTCCTCTTCTTCCCCTCTGAGATATTTTCCTGTCCTGGATCATGCCTAACCGTGGATGTGGGTGACTGGAACTGGCTGGCTGTGTACCATGCACAAGGAATAAGATTAAATTGTGCTAGACAATAAACGAACAGGCTTCATTATTTAGTGGCTGGCTTAATTTGATAGGGAGATTTCTGTATTTTTCTTCAATTCCATCCATATTTTCAGTGTCAGAGTTGTCCAGGCTCTTTCTGTGGCTGCTCAAGACACCTTCCCATTCCCATATGCCTCTTTTTTTTCCAACGAGTGTGCTAAGTACGCGGCATTTCTCTGGGGAAGTTGTGTTCGAGCCACAGCCTGCTTTAAGCATCCTCCTTCGGAGAGGGATTTGGTTGCCTGGAAACTGCAGCTGGTCAAACTGGGGGATTTCGGCTCCAGAGGAATTTTTTTTCTTTTTTTTTTCTTTTGGGTTGAAACAAAGGCTGCAGAATTTCTTCCAAAATCACTGTTTGAGAAACGGTCAGTTGAGCCATTTCATTCTGATACAATCCAAAAGTTAAATTTTGAGTTTGTTAGAGAATATAGAACATTTACATGAAAACTTACTGTGGTATTCTGTTCCAGAAAGGTTAAACTCGATCACCTTGAGTTAATCAAAGCACTTTCACAACTTCTATGTGGAAAAGAAAGCTCTTGTAGGAACACGTTTGTATGACAAGTTTCATTTTTGATGAGAGATTATTCTCAATGGAAACATGTTAATTTGGAAATTAACAGCCCAGTGACTTTTTAATCCTTGCCCATTATTTCTTCAAGTTAGGAGCATCGCCATATATTTTTTCCCGCTTTCTTTACTGCTTGGCAGGGTTACCCAGTGCGGTGCAGCACCCAGCGGGGTTACCCAGCACGGCACAGCACCCAGCGGGCTCTCCAGGCCGGCCTAGGAAATCTCGCTGTGCTGCTGGCGAGTGGCTGTGCACGAGCGTGTCTCCCCGGCTGCGAGCGGCTGCTCATGAGCGTGCACACGTGCAGCACCTTCAGTCTGGGTCGTGTGCCGTAGCTGTACACTGGTGCATTCGGCAGTCGTTGGATCAACGCGAGTAGCCGGATTAAAGAAAAGTTGTGCTCTGTTGAGCTCGAGGTGGACCTGATGTAAGAGAGATTTGTTTTTTTCCTTGAGCTTCGTGATCTGCTGCTTTCATATCTGCCTACGAGCTCAAGTGAGGAGGATGTAGCATGATGTTTGGCACTTGGATATTCTGCTGGTACTGATATTAGATAGTGATGAAGAGTATATATGGAGTTTCTGTAAATTAATTACTGGAGAACTTTCCGTAAGATACAGAATGCCTGCTTTTTTCCCCTTACTCGGTCAGGTGGTTTCATTCGCAATTGCCTCATTGGCACATTTGTTTATAGCAGTTTTTTATTTTTATATTTCTGTTGCACCACTAAAAGGATATCAACAAAATTTATCTTTCAGCTCAAATGTCTATTATAATAACTTCTATCCATTGTGATCCATGGCAAGTGCCAAGATTTCAGAATAGGCCTAGTATAAAGATAAATTTGATTTCGTGAGATTATCAACCTTTCATGAAAGGGTACAATTGTGTAAGCCGGTTGACAGCAGGAAGCTCCCATTTTGGAGGCATAACTTTGCCCTTCTTCTTTTCATTTTTAAGTTATTTGAATTTCACTTCATGCATTTTAAAGTTAACTGGTTAGGCTGGGCCTATGTTAAGTATAGAAAGAGTAAATTAAAAAGTAGGCAGCTTGGAGCACAAGCATTACTGTAATGACTTCATTCAAAGCAGTCTTTTCAAAGGAAGTGCTGACCTACTTGCTTTTAATGGGTCCTCTTTAACCATACTTAATTAAAATTTCTTCTTTTTTTTTTTTTTTTAAGGAACCCACTACGTGAAGAAGTGTTCTGAATGAAAATGGTCACTACCTAGAAGTCTGCAGCTACAAGAATAACTAGCAAGTAGGTACTCCATTTTTTTTTCCTTAATAAATATTAATATTCTTGAACTCAGAGCTGTTTAATTGATGCACATGCATAGACTTGATTCTAAAAGGGTGCTAAGCAGCAGTCACTAGATTTTCATTCTAATGTCTAAACAAAAAAGAGGAAAAGAATCATTTGAATGAATTAACTGACAATATAGTACTTAGCAGTGTACAGTGTGTGTCTAGTCTGGAGAGTGCTAAATTGCAAGTTCTTTTAACACTTACCCATTCATTTTAAAACAAATGTTGCTTTTAGTTATTTCAGCTGAAATCTACTGAAATAAACGACGCTATTACAGATTTACACAAGCACAGCTGAGAGCAGGTTCCAGCTACACTGTGATTATCATCTAGGGGCTCAGATATTAAGGTATGCTCTCTTCATGAGATAGAAATACAAGTGTCTTTATGGTCATCAGTGTACTGGATCAGCTTTAGAATGTCAATGAAAACTTACTTTTCAATGAATTGTTTCCATCTTGAAGGTTTTGTCTTGTTTAATAAGCTTTAAATCTACTTGAAAAGGTTATATTGCAATTAATTAAAATGCAAGCAAACAATGAACAGCAATCTAAATGTGTCAGAAGGGTTTGCTGTATTTTTATTTTTACGGCATTTTGAAGTGAAGTAAAAAACATTATTTGCAAAGCAGGCATTCAAATAAAAGTGAATTAGGAAAGTATAAAACGAACAATAGGCAGTATGCAGGACTATTGGAACAGCCTCTCCAAAGTCTCTGTTGCTTATTTCTGGTAAGATTAGCATTTTTTTAATATAACTTCCTTCTTTAAAAATGTAATCTATTTACTGATAGGGTTGTATCAGTAAAAGCTGGAGCCTTTCTTTGATTTTTTTTAACCTCATTTTGAAAGATTTTCTATTTTCCCAAGGTTTACTATTTGTGAAATTCAGCCCAAATACGTTTGGATAACGTCTTTAGTTCAAGTCTCCAAATTGCTTGATGAAAGGAATGATTTGAGAAAATCCAGTCTGATATTATACTCGTGTAAAACCTTGACAAAGAACCAGTAACAGATGTCAAAATATGTCAAGGCGAGTGCAGTGGGAGTAGCACTTGGAACACTGTGAACTTCTGCCTGTGCTTTGGTATGTGAACAATGAATAAATGAAAATATCATAACCAAAAGCAGACCTGGAATCTCTCTTAACAAAGTTGATTTGGCCGTTGGGAATACATAGTTGTTTTTCTTCAAACTTTTCTTGAAAATTCAAGAACTGTTTCCTGAAATGCGTTAATATGTGATATTCTTCATAAAATAAGTTTAACAGCATAGATGTGTAAATGTATAATATTAAAGTAGCAGACTAGATTCTCCAGGAGTGGAAATTAATATGTCACCTTCAGTTAAGGAATTTTTGCTCATTTGCAGAAGGGAAGTAACTTATGTTATGTTCAAGAGATGTAATTAAGGCTGGCTTTGCAGATTGAGGCACTTGCTGTAGTGTTTTAAAAGTAAAAAAGGTCTTAGACTGCCATGGTTGGATTTTTTTTCTTGAATCATGCTGAGGAAGCAGATTTTTGCAATAAGCAGGATGGGATATAAAACTCAATCTTCTCTGAGAGCAAGTCTGTTGTATTAATCAGGTTTTTCCTTAATCCTCCTTCCATGTTAGGAGGAATTCAGTGGCAAAACTGCGTGAATTTAGCAAAAGTAGGATTTCATCCACATCATGGAGCTCACTTAAAATGTGTCAAAATTTTTTTCATAACGGTGCTTTCTGTTTTTCTGCCAGCTTTAGTGAATTCAGAAAGATGAATGAATAGTTTCCTGCTTACTCCTGGGGCACTTGTCTTGAAGTGGGAAGGGAATCTGCCCGTGCTGTGCACTCACACGGGCTTTTGTGCTAAACTCAGCTGGGGCTGGGCTTCTAGAGCGACATCATGGCAGTAAGCATGTTGTCCCTTGTCCTGTGTCTGGTGCTTGATAGAGCAGTAAAAAATACTATGCCGATACGTACTTTATCAAAATGATGTTGTGATGTCAGAACATCTGTCAAGTTGATCTGGCCTGGAGAAGTTTTGGTATAAACTATTATATGATGTATACGGTTCATTAGAAATATCTATTATAATCGAAATCAAAATCAAATTGCAACAATATATTCAACATTTAACTATATATCCATGATTACTTTTAACAGTACAGGATATATTTTGGTTGGTTTCGATTAACTCTTTTATAATTTGGAAAACAAAAATGGGAAAAATTCCATCGCAAACCCCAAACAGCTACAAGACACCTGTCCAGAACTATAAAGATTCTCTATTACAAAATCTTGTATTATAATTTTGAGGAAAGTGAGCTGGAAATCAAGAGATTTTTAGCAAGTACCTCTTACTCAGCTTCGATGGTGCTACTTACTTAGTCTAAACTTTTACCACTGGATATACGACACTCATCTTTACTGAGAATGTTTTTATGTTTACTCCTACCAACTCAGGGGTTGCCTTTCCTCTTGTCAAATTACGGAGCCACCTCCTATCCAAGGAGATCTATGTTCCCACTGAAGTCAATATAGTGCTGCTGATTTGGGCCAGCTAACAGCTGGCTCATTTGTATCGCCTGGACACTGACTGAACGTAGACGCTCACTGGAGCGCGGCTGCTGGGCCACTGAATGCTTAAGAGCCTGGAGCATCTTTTGTGTGAGGAGAGGCCGAGCAAGCTGGGGCTGTTCTGCCTGGGGAGGAGAAGGCTCAGGAGGGGTGTAAATAAACGTGTAAATACCTGACGGGAGGCAATGAAGAAGCTGGGGACAGACCCTTCTCAGTGGTGCCCGGAGAGGGGACAAGAGGCAATGGGCACAAACTGAACCCTGTGAAATTCCGTCTGAACATAAGAAAACACTTTTTTACTGTGAGGGCAATGAAACACTGGACCAGGTTGCCCAGAGAGGTGCTGAAGTCTCATCTGTGGAGACACCGAAACCCGGCTGCACCTGGTCTTGGGCAGCCTCCTCCAGCTGCCCCTGCTGGATGCTGGGCAGGGCTTGGACCAGGTCATCTTGAGAGCTCTCTTCCAAGCACAGCCATTCACTGATTGTGACTTCTGTCAGCTTTTCCCCTCCTTTCAATTTGGCTACAAATGCAGGAATGAGTTCTACTTTCCTATGTTAAAAATACGTAGGAAAGTAACCTGTAATCAGGAGGCATGAAACTGCTGAGGAATAAGATAATATTCTGACATGCGCTGCCAATGGTCATTTAAATCTGAGGGCTTCTATGCGAGTCAATTTGAAAACTAGTCTAAAGGTATGGAAGAGCTGATGCCATTTTTAAGGCAGCCCTCTCTGTTCATCTTATCTAATTTTCACAGCTCTAGATTTACCAAAACCAGGGCTTTGTTCCTTTAAAAAAAAAAAAAGTTGTTCTCTATTATTTAAGTGTTTGGAGATTAGTCACAGATTCAAATTATATTTCTGATGTGGATTCATGTAGATTATCTGTCTCCATATTGCTGATAATGTCTTTTAACTAGTGGTATTAACTGGCTAAGTGATTTTGAGATGTTTCCTCAAACATCTGATAAGCAGTCCTCTCTCCAAGGAGCATTGTCTCTGTCTCATGCAGCACACCAAGAGGAAAAATCACAGAACTGTATTATATGTTTGACGTAGAGCAATGCTGGACAGCTAAAAACTTGCTGTTTGTTGCCTTTCCCAAGCTGGAGCATTTTGAATTGAATTTCAGTGGTGGATCTTACCACTGCTAGCAGACTGAGTGATCGCTGTTGGAAAATCCATAGTTAACGTGCCAGCGTTACTAAACCATACACTTGGTTCATCTTTGAGATGAAATAATGAGTAGAGGCAGTAAAGGCAGAGGACCTCATCTTTGGGTATGTTGTGCTTCATTTCGTGGTTCCACTGTGTAAGTTAGATCCTGGTTTAGGTTCCAGCTGCTTTATTCTCACTATTACAGAGACACAAGAAAGTCTTGCTAGGAGAAGAAGGATTTGTCATCACAGAAATTAATGTGCAGATGCTTAGGATTATGAAGGCTGTCAGTCAAGGCTGTTTAAAAATACTCATACCTCTTTTTGGAAATGTTAAGTGATTTCAGTTCGCTGCCTTTAGATCAACATGCACAAACTCTGTCTCCTAAAGCATTAGTAAGAGCGTTTCCACCAGAGGAAAGTGAATAATCAAACCCACTTTTCCTGCCTCACAGTTAGTAGTGCTTTGATCCCTTCCTGACCAGGAACTTTCAGTCTGTTTCAAAGAGAACAGAGTTAAATAGACACTTTTGAGGAAATTCCTGAAGTTGTCAAAATTCAAAGTTGGACAGCTAATTCTGAAATGCAAGTAATTTACCTAAATTATTTGGAAAATGTCAGAATTTAATTTAAAAAAATTGATTTGAAATGTATTAATGTTTGTTTCAATTACTTGATTACTTGTCACTAAAAGTTCAAAATAACATTTGATGTAATTAGAAATTATTTGACATGGCATATGGATGTTATATATATGAAAGTCAAAATATTATCTTTGTCTCGTTTTATTTTATTTTTTAACCAGTGCAGACTGATGCATTTTGCCTTATTTTCTTGGTCAAAGTTTCTCCTGTTTGTGTTATAATGAAACATGTTGACAGTTTGAATCAGAAAATATTAGACACCTTGTGAGTAAATTGGAGGAGCAGCTATTTTCAGTAGTCTGGAAATGTTATCTCAGTCTAACACATGGGTGTTAAAAACAGCTGCTCCTCTAATTAGTTCACTGAGTATTTCATTTTTCTACATGACTTGAAATGATAAGACATGCCATACTGTGCACTGTTACAATTGATACAATGTGAAATAATATAAAATGTACTAAATACATTTTTAAACAAAGGCTTGGTTCTGAAGTTGGTCTTGAAACTTTGAAAATTTATTTTGAATCAGAAATACTGAGTTTCAGTGACCTCATACAATGTCTTCAAAGAATTCAAACGAGAAGTTCTGAATGGGGATAAATCTCATATTCTGTGTGCTGACTTTCATGAAACTTAATGGCACCTGAGATGCTAATTAATGCTTCCTCTGATTTTTTGAGCACAGTAGTATATTTATTACTTTTGTCTGTATATGGGAACACAGGTACTTGCACACCAGTATTTTCTGTAATATACAAATATAACACCAGTGTTGGAATATTAATCAATTTCGGATTGGATAATGGGAAGTTTTACTTTTTGTTCTTTATTAATAGTAAACGATCAATTGCGTTGAACCAGAAAGGGAGCTTGCAGTGACAGGTAGCTTTACCTTAGATTCTTCTTTTTTTTTCCTCATGAAAGAAAGACTCATATTTTGTGTAACTTTTTACTTCTGTTTCTTTAAACATGAGGGCCACCTAGAGCAGGCTGCCAAGGCACGTGTCCAGCTGGGTTCGAATATCCCCGCGGATGGAGACTCCACAACCTCGCTGGGCAACCCCTGCCAGTGTTCAACTACCCTCACATTAAAATAGTGTTTTCTCATGGTCAGGTGGAATTTCATGCGTGGTACATCAGATGCTCCAGTCCGTTAATCATCGTAGCGGCCCTTCGCTGGGCTCGCTCCAGTAAGCCCACATCTGCCTTGTGCTGGGGTGCTCAGAACTGGGCACAGCCCTCCAGAGGTGGCCCCGCCAGTGCCGAGGGGAGAATCGCCTCTCTCGGCACGTGAAAAAGTTGTGAGCTACTGATGATACAAATAAGGATAGCAAACAAATTAAACGTGACTAAATATGAGAAAAAAATAATTTTATTCAGAATGCTTGCATTTTAATGTTTATGGATACATATTAATGTTTAAATGTACATTCAAAAGTATATGTTTGTGTACTTTTGAAAGGAAATACTTACATGCAAAATTCAAACCTTGATTTCATCTGAATGTTTAGAATAGAGATTTTGGTGGTGAGTCATCTTTAGTCATAGCAGAGTCTGACATTTCTATTTGGAAAGGGCAAATACTGTACACTTAGGCGGAGGAGTTTGGCCAATTTAAATTTTTTATTGACTGATGTAATGTTTCAGAAGTGGAGGAGAGGAAGAAGTGAACATCCTCTGTTTACCTCCTCCCTTATCTTTGTTTAATATCATGAACTCGCAAAGTAACATACAATGCCAGACTGGCATGTTTTTTCTAGAATCAACTTCACTTGTAGAACATGCACTTTGTATTTGAATGGGCCACTTGTGTACAACTGCAATATGTTAGAAGATCTTAAAAGTATGGGTTAAAATGTAGCTGCTGCCAGTGTGCATAAGATAGGAAAAATGTTTGGTATGCTCTTCTTCATGAAAATGCTAGGGAACCATGGTATATTAGTTTTACCATACTTCAGAAGATCTTTCAACAAGCTTTCAAATTTCAGATGTGTGTCTGTAAGCTGATGATTCTTTTTAGGAAAATTCCCTTAAAGAGAAAAAGTAACTCAAGAAAATTTCAAGGAACAACTTGTTCTAAACCAGAACGAACTTCTTTCTCCGTCAGACTGACATCTATGATAATCATCTTCTAAATCCAGAAGACAGGTTCTTTGTCTGCTAAATAATATCTTTTCTCTATCATAGAAAGTGACAAAATGAAATCCTTTTATTATAATTCTGTCTGTTATAAATTGATGCTCACAAATCTCAGTGCTAGTTCAGCAACTTCCATCCCGTTCTCCCTAGAATTTTTCAAACTTTACAGGTTTCTCTGTTACTTGGGTACATGCTTACTGTATATATTCGTGATTCAGCTTGCACCTAGTCTGAACTAGAATATAGAGTAAGCCCTCGCCAAAGAGGTAATAGCCCAGATTCACCACGGTGCTGCTCTGGTGCCTGCCGAGCAGCTTCCATCCGCTCAGTAGTGCCAGCACAGTGCTGGGGGAGTGCTGGCAGCTGCCTTGGCTCACGGGCACGTTTCCCTCCATGTAGCAAATGAATGGGGGCAACAGTGCTTAAGATCCTGTGGGAAAGGAGCTCCTGGAGATTTCACTTTACAGTGGCTGTTCCCTAACTTTCAATTAACTATTGTCACCCATTCTTAAAGGCTGGAACCCTACACAGAATGTTTCCTACGCATTGGTTTGTAAAACTGTTTTCATGACATTTTTCTTCAAATGCCTTTCAGTCTATTGTATTCACAGTAAATAGCCCATTACAGGTGACTTGTCTAGTTCAAATAACTAAGGCAGTTATTTTTAAACCTTCCGTACTGTTTGCTTAACGCCAGGAAGTGGACAGATACGTAATGGGTTGCAGATTTCTGCTAACAAAAATAAATGTTCCAGTATGTTACCAGGATATCTTGGTTGTACCAGCCCTGTCACTTGTGTTTTGTCTATTTGCTTGCCTGTGCTGTGAAATCAGGTTGCAGAGCTTTTGGGATGGGGACTAAGCTCCATAATTTTTGACTCGCCCAGTTGGACTGCGACCTCTGAGTGTCACCCAGAAGTACAGGGCAGTTAGAATAGTTACGAGAGGTTTGATACAATACTTGTCTTGTTCCTGAATGTTTGAACATCAGGACATAAAGCCGGGGAAGTGATTAGCTTGTCTCCATTTTTAGCAGAAACTGATGTCACAGCTGCAAACTTTCTCCTGTTATTTTTGTTAGTTTTTTTAGATATCTCTATCTACAGCAAACAAATTAGGCAAAAAAAAAAAAAGCCTTTTAATTTTTTTTATGATACAGAAATAAGGCCAGGTGCATAAGCAGAAATGTCTATTTTTTAGAATTTAGCAAAAGATTTCATAATATTAGAATGAGCACTGTTATACTTGCTCTTTCATTTATAACTGCCAATTTAAGGTAACCTAAGGGACGTGATTGGAATTGGTCCTTTGATATATCGAACATGTAGACATGGCTCTTGTCAGTATAAGAGAGAGATAACAAAGGGACAGACTTGTTGAATTTTATTGTTGATCTCTAGCTTCATCAAAGTAGTTAGCTTCAACCTGAAAACAGGACTAATTTGTGATTCGTGTCTGATTTGATAGGATTAAAACAAATGAATAAATTTGTTAGAGGTTACTTGGAGCAAAAAGAGGCAAGAGTTTAATTAAAAAATTCTGTCAAATTTTAAATGTAAGTAATTTAATAGCTTTCATCAAAACATCTCTATACTGATAAGAAGAAATGGTGATGCTGAGAACAGAGCAGAATGTACATTTGAACACATTTAGGATAAATGGTATTTGGTGAAGACATTTAATGAAGTGAATGTCATCGAATATGTTGAAGAGGCACAGATCTCAGATTCACACTTTCTTACTTAATGAAGTTTTTTGAACTGTACAATATCAGCATACTTACCAACTATATTTCCTATTTTCAGAAGATCGTTAACATTGAAAGAGTTTTAAATTAAAAGTAACTCCAGCATGGTTTTGGCAAGTTAGCAGGCAGATGAGCAGGCTGAAAGTTGTAAGCATCTAAACCACAGAATAAGAGCAATTTATTTAGGGACTAAATTTTGTAAGTAGGAAGGAATTAATTGTAAAATATGGGTACAGTTGGTTTTTTTTTTAAGCTTTAATATGGAGAGTAAAGGGAGTAATTACATGATATGCTGTAAATAACTATCTACAAATATGGTATAAACCAACCAAACATTCAAAATTCCTAAGGTAGAGGTTGTCAATTTTCTGACATTGAACAGGCAACAAGTGTGTTTAGGAATATCGTTTATGTATATTTACTATTCTACAGGACACCATAACCATGGTTGCTAGTGTCTTTCTGTTCCATTTTTTGAGGATCATAACGATGCAGATATCTTTTGGAGGAAGCAGAATATGTTTCTTCTCCAGGAAAATTTTTCCCATGCTGCTGCATTATGTAATGAAAGAGGACACCTGATAAAAAGGAGAGCTTTAAATGTCCTTCACCTGAATTCTTTTCCCCAGTCTCATATATTTTCAATATATGAACTGAACTTCTAAAAGAAAACCTATGAATAAACCAAATCATAGAACCTTAGAGTTACTGAAATTGAGAAGCAGAGAGCCTCTGGTCCAACTCCTTGCTCAAAACAGGGCTAGCTTTGATGCTAAATTAGGCTGCTCGTCCTCTTGAGTATCTTTGGAGATGAAGAGTCCTCAGACTCTCTGGCCCACCTGTTCTAGTGCTGTACCATTCCCTGTAGAGACTATTTTCCTATATTTAGTCAGAGTTTCCTGTGCTGTTACTTGTGTCTATTACCTCGTGGCCTTTTCCTGCACACTTCTGAGAACAGTCTGGGTCTGTCCCCTCGGAGATCCCCCAGACTGCAGTATGCAGAAGGCAGTGGTTAAGTCACCCTGTGCCTTCTCTTCTGGGAGCGAAGCAACCCCACCTCTCTCAGCTTCTCCTTTATGTCATGTTCCAGACCCCTGGCCACAAGGTCGTGCTAGGCTGGGGGAGCCCACAAATGCTGTATACGACCTCATTTTGCTGATAGAGAGGCCATTTCATGCATCACTTCTTATTGCTGTATTTATGTTTTTATTACGGTAAAAGAAAAAAATAAAGTCAGTTTAAACGATAGTGGTTTAGGATAATTGTTTCATTTATACCTTAGATAGCTAGATAATGTCAAAAAAGATTCTACAAGGATTAATGTTTTTGATGACTTTATAAGTTTCTTTTGATTCTTCTGAATTTCCTTCTCCTGTTAGATCTGTGTCTCTTCTATCAAGTTCATACCTATAAATGAGCCTCTTGGCAAAGGAATAGGTAGGTATAAATAGCCTCTGAATAATTTTAGGCCAGTTATTAATAGTAGTATGAATCTTAGAAAAAGTGAAGTTCTACAAGAACATTCCAGTAGGACTCACCAGGAGCAAGAAACCATTTGACTGGAGATGGAGTTGAAGAGTTTAGGTAAGAGATTAAAAGATATGGTTGTAAGCCACAGTAGGGTGTCATAATTGACCAGAAAAGTTCCTTCCCATCCTATACTTCTCTGCCTCTGTTTTTATTCTTTAAGAACAGTAGCATAGACTGTTAGGATGTTGTTCATCTTTCTGATACCATCTGTTTTCCTTGGTGGGAGGGAGAAATGGGATTCATTCCAAGCTGTTCCAAATGTTTTTTCCTCATTCAGGCTGAAATTCAGATGTTCATGTTCAGTTTCTAATGCGGTTCAGCGGCACTCACAGTACTGTACTCTGGGCAGTCCTGATCCATATGTCGCTTGACCCAGCAAAGCTGTAATCACCTCTTGATAGAGATAAAAAGGTCTGTGGCAGTTGCTGTGAGATCAAAGTACGGTGGTTCATCAGTGAAGCTATCATTGCATCCCTCTGCTGGGTTTGCAATTTACTCTTTCCTGTGTATTGACTAAATGCTTTCCTTCAACCACATGTTCAGCTTTTGTTCCCATTCTCTACTACCTCTCGCTGTTCCTGCATGTCTTCTCTCTAATCATCTTGACTACTGGTGATTTTTCATGCATTTCCAGATTCTTTCATGTCCTGCTCCAAATACTCTCATTTTCTCCTGCATTAAAATAATGGGCACTGTCCTGATCTTGTTCTCGCAGACATCATCTTGCCTGTCCTCCTCGTTTTCAGATTTTTTACAACAGGCAGCTGACAGTGTGAGCACAATGATACTCTTTTGCCATGATTTCAGCCTGCAGTTGCATGCCTTCAAATCAGTCTCAAGAGACTTTTTGCTGGCTTCTGCAATGTCTTCTGCAGAAGAGTTTTCTGCAAGTCCCTCTCTTGCATGACAACGCTGTGTGAAACTGTCAAAACCAGGATAGCTGAGAGTAGGAAAACAGTAAGTATACTGAAAGACCTTGCAGCAATTACAGTTAAATGCTATTCTTTATGTGCGTAGCCACTCAAGCCACAAGCAGTAACAATTCTGTTGGTGTTGTCTCATTCTCCCATGTTGTCTCATTCTTTTCTGGTAGTAGTTAAAAGATAACCTTCCTTACCACTCAATGGATGGAATTAAATACACAGTTTGTTATGAAACTTATTTTGTTTAAGTCAAGTCCTGATAGGATGTTTTTTTTGCCATTTTTAGGCTATTTAGGGAAAGAATTTTTATTTAGACATTATGGAACTCAAAGAAAAAATGTGCATGATTGATCTTAGCAGAATCGCCTCTGAGTTATAAGAGCTGATTACCTGTAGTAAATTAGTAAATGCATTATCTCTAATTTCTTTTCTGTATGTGCAGTGTTGTTTGGTGATCACCCAGAACCAAGGACTGTAACGTGCATCATTCAGTGTATAGGTTGTGTTTTTGTTTTTTTTGATGTGGACATCCACATCCATACAGCAGCCCTTTCCGTTGCCTTCTCTGAGTCACATAAAGATAAGCCATACAGAGGCTGAAAAGCGACTAAGCATCTTTCAACTGTTGTGTGTATTACAGGCGTGTTAGAAATCTCTCAGTATTTCGATGGGTCAGGCGATAGCAAGGAAAAAATGTCAAGTGCAAAAGGACACTTGAGTAGGTATTGTGGACCATGTTCTGCTTTGCTGCTCATGTGGAGAAAGTTATCAATACAGGATTTTCACAATTATCGGTAGAAATGTTGCTGGAATAACTCAACTTGGAATGAACAGCTGAAATTATAAACTATCTAGATTAAATTTATAAAACTTTCAAGATAATCCTTGATTCTTTTGCTTACATTGTAAGATTGACAAATAGGGATTATTCAGTTTGATTACGGAAAAAGGTGAGTCAAATACTACATTGATGCAATTCAGGAAAACTTGCTAAATCCTTATAAAATGCATCTGCTTGAGTGCATTCTGAAGCAGATTAAATGATATTAGTGACTGTTTCTGGAAGAATTTAAAGAATTTAAAATGTTCCTGAACATTTTAAAATGGGATTAGGAGTATATTTTAACACCTCTACTAATAGTGGTATGAGCATTATGGCAGAGCTGTAATTCAGTCAGATCTGGGTATATCTTTTCAGTTCTGATTGGCATTAACATAATACCTACTTCAGTGGAGTTTTTGCCTTGGTTTGTAGTTGTCCAAATGATTTTAATAGTTGCTACCTAGTGCAGAAAAGATTCCCATTAAAATACCGTAGTGTTGCTAATTCAGTCAAGGACAGCAAATTCCATGTTTCACTTCTCTCTAGATTACAACTACATGCCTCTAGGCCATGTTTGTGCTCCTTTCTACACTTTTTGTCACCAGAGCAGATTGTACAATGGAAGTTGTATTCTATTTATAGGTTGCTGCCAAAAGGCTATCACTGTTTATATACTGCTGAGACTTAGTTTAGCAGGTGGGTGGATGCTAAAATTTTGCTTAGTGCTTTGTCCACATTTTTAAAATCTTGTTTCAGGCTGTGAGAAATTACTTTGGACTTTTAGCATTCATTGTGCTTGCTCAGGGGAGGTATCTTAGCCCTTGAAGAATGTCTGCTAAACTAAATGAGCTGAGACAAGGAAAGACCTTATGTTTTGTAAGAATGAATAGTTAGCAATTTAATTATGACCACCAGACAAAAGCATGAATAAGCAAGGGAAATACTAAGGGGAAAAAAAAAAGAAAATCATTGTTGCTGAATGGAGGGAATGTGCCAAAGTGCTTGAATCTTCCAGTGCGGGTATTTTCACACCTGTAATTTCTGATGAAATCTGATGAACCCCACCATTAAGAATCAAGCCCATGTAATTCTTGAGTGGAACAATTTGGCACAGTTCTGGTTGATGATCCCAGTTTACAGGGAAAGCAATAAAATGCTATTCAGAAAGTTATTGCTAAGATTGCATAATTGGGCATTAAAGTTCTGATTATACTTTACAAACTCCAGGACTTTGTTAAAAACCTGACATTCCAATGTACTGAATTTCAGTGTTTGACAGCTCAGCTGTGAGAATTTTTTTAGAGAACATTTGTACCATAAGAACAGCATGTTAATTGACTTAAAAAAACTGGGACAGATTAATCATGGGAGGGAACACGATACCTAAGAGAATGTAGTTCTAGAGCCCTCTGCTGATGAAAACCTTTAGAAATACATTTTTTTTTTCAAATGCCCTGTTTTGAATAGCCTGTGTTATTCTTCCCATGTGTTTCCAGCCGCTAACTTGAGAGGGAATACATCTGCACACTAAGGTGGCTTTCTTTTGGTGCTGACCAGGAAGGGAGCCTAAAGGACTAGCTCTGGACCCTGGACTTTGACGTGGCTAAAGATGAGGGGAGGTGACTCTGCTTCTTGATGTTAGCAGGTGTGTCTCCTGGCGTAGTGCTGGCGTGTGGATTTTGCAGGGTCATCTGACTCAACAGTGGCTGGGATGGTCACGAAAGTTGGGTGTTCTGCAAAAAATAACCAGCAAATGGCTGAGTACAATTGATTTATCTGCTGGAAGAGCAGAGAGAATAGACACAAGCCAGAAGGTTAGCTAACAGAATGTAACGTAGGAGCTCCTATCTGCCCCTGAACACCGGGGCATCATTGTGCAGCCTGCCTTCCTGCTTCGCTGAGCTCTCCGAGCGTCCGGGCGCAGCTCTGCGGCGCAGCCCGGGATGGCGGGATGCGACGTGGGTCTGCAGGGGCTGTTGCACTGCACAGCCCCCACGTTTCCACGGAGGAAGGAATTGGTTTGATACGGCACGGGGGGCTTATCTGAATTCAGTTCAGGATGATGGGGCGGTGGACAGTGGCAAAACGTGTTTAAACAACAAATGGAGAAACCTGCAGAATGCACGCAAGTGTAAAAAACTGGCCTACAGAAAAAAAGGGAGAATATGTCACCCATGGTTGTCCTTAGGGAAGTGAAAGCAAATTGTAAGAAAACGTTACCAGAAATGATTAATTCCAGTTACCTGTGGTGTCCTTTCCTAGTCTTCAATATTCTTTGTATGTGTTCAATCAACTGTGATACTTACTCACGAAATATCAGTAAATAAGTATGCACATTTGCCATGGCATGATTAACTTTCTCCAGGAGTCACATACCATTTTTGTATTGGCCTGCATCTTTTCTTCTCTTACGATGTTTCGTGTTATGCCTTCCCGTAGAGTAGTTTCCCAAGATTCCTTCCTGCCACAGAATTTGAACCTTGCAAGATTTTAATGAGAACTCAGCATGGTTGGACAGAAAGAGAATGCTCTGTGCAGTTACTTCCTAGGAATTCATCTAAAAGAGTCACAGTTCTGTGATGACATAATACAGTCCTTACTGAAATGAAAGGTGACATTTTCTGGTATAAATATATTTTAAGCTCTGAAGATGAAATAAGCAATCTCCCTGAGTTCTGGAGGCTTTTAATCGAGGGCGTTTATGCTTAATACGTCACGGCTCAAGGGTAATGATGGGACTAATTGGTGTTGAGGGTTTAGATTTAATTATTTGATTCTACCTAAAAATATGCAAGAGGGAATTGTGGCAGCTACTATATGCATTGAAATACAGAGGAGATGTACTCAGGTGTTCATAGGTAGTGAGATGTTTATAGAGATTAATGCCTGTTTAGATGACAAATTGTATTCTTGTATTCGAGTAACCAATTTTCATGGGTATTTTTGAGAACTACATTTTTAAGATTGCACTTGTGCTGACATTTTGGTATACAGGCTTTTGCATTTTGATAATCCAATTTATGAACATACATGGCAAGCATATTACAGCACAGATGTATAGCATTAGTGGGTATGGTGAAACAAATGGGGAGCACTGAAAAAAATTTGAATCTGTAGCTGGGAAGGAGGATAGAATGATAAAAGAAAGAGGAACTGATGGGCAATGGTGGGTTTCATTTTTTTCTTAGCAAAATTTAAGATCTGTAGAGAGAAGGGAGAGTAAGCAGGGGGAAGAGTTTTTAGCTGCAAGTGAACAATGGTACAAAGGTATTTGGGAACTAATTTATGTGTTTATGCAATTAAATTGCAGAATTTGAATGTTTATGTAGGAACTCATGGAAAAGAGAATAATTATGTAGTAAAGACAGCCTGATTATTGGAAATAGTTGTTATGCACAGTAGCGTGTAATGTAAAGACAGATGTGGAGGACTTGGCGGGGGGGAGGCAGGACAGGGGTCTGGAGGTCAGACCTGTGTTTGGGGTGTGAAGGGCAAAAGGGGATTTTTGAGGAAGAGTGAATCGAGAACCGTATTAAGATCAGGAAGGAAGGAGAGTACTGGGTTGATGAGAAGTTATTGCTGAGGGAGGATTGGAAGACCTGAAAAGGCTGAAGGAGATAGGTGGCTGCCAGGGAACAGGTTATGCAAAACGTAGAAGGATACCAGGAGATGTTTAGAGGAGAAAGAAGATGAGCAGCAGAGGAATCAGAGAGGGATCAGGGTCACTTGAGAAGTGGAAGAGTTGAACTGGGTGGCGGTGAGGCGAAGCCCAAAGACTTCCAATACAAGGTGAGCATGGTGGGGAGGACAATCAGGGATCAAAACGAGAAGGATAAAAAGGCTTTGGATGCACTGTATGTGGCAGTAGCGTGGAGGGTGATAGGAAAAAAAGTATCTGTTACAAAAAAAAGTGGCTGTTCGAAGAGAAGCACTTTGATAGAAGGTGGAGAGGAGGGCCTGGGCTGCCAGTGCTGTAATACCACAGGGAGCACGTGCTGAGCGGGCTCTGTAACGCGCCGGGGAGTGTTTAAGTGAAGGGACCTGGTTTATTGCGGCAGTGCCGAAGCACTCCATGTCAGTCCAGCCTGCCTGGCCCGGTTTTCTTCTGATGCGAGCAAGGAAGCCGCAGATGAGGAGGAGTGGAGTGGTGCGTGAGCAGATTTCCTTCTGGTGTGGAGCTGGGACATGGCCTACATCCTGAAGCTCACTCGCAGTCCTGCGGGCTGCAGGTCAGGCAGGGCCTGATGAAAAATACAAGGAGTAGTAGGAGTGTTCCGGGGGAGTGGTGACATTGAGGGACACAAACTGTCCCAGGGTAGAGTTTCAGTGACGGAGAAGGTTGGCAAAAAAAAATTTTTTTTTTTATATGATTATCAATTTTCTATTTTTCAGAAAGGAAAAGGTTTTTGGAAAAGGTTTGTAACTGTATCTGAACATTTACCACGGTGAGTGAGTAACATGCATTTTCTGGGTAGTTTGTTACATATATTTCAAATGTAACCATGTTTTGGAAATACAGATGTCTAAACAAACAAATGTTCTGACATGTAGAAAATCAATTTAATCTCCTTCTAGTTTGGACTTCAGTAATATCTGCTGCAATGTGACTGTATGTTATGCATACTGAGCAAGGCAGCAGTGAGAGGGGAGAGAAACAGCCCTTGTCCCAGCACACCTCTGCCTGGGGTCTTTCAGATCAGCTTTCATTGTGAGTCACAGTTGTCCTTGTTAATTAAAACTTTCTTTTTCTAACTGCAGTTTGGAGTTGCACGTTATTATCTCTCGAACTTTCATTCTGCAAGCTCAGCAAAATGAATCCAGTTTTCCTGCAGTAAGCTCCTGCTAAGCTGATTAATATGTCACGAATAATGCAGACTGATTGTGATGTAAACCGCTGAAAAGTAATTGGGTATTCTGTACGATCCCTTTCCTCTACGAGGAAGAAAACCAGACTTAATGAAAGTTATATAGCTCATATTTAAATAGCAATTTGTTCAGTTAATGTATTTAGCAGGTAAATTATGTTTTCTATACTATTCCTTTGGATAGCAGTTCTGGCCTCCATGTGGGCAGCAAAATCCATTGCACCATAAGGCAAGAAATAAAGCATATTTCATAATAAATTTCATACCAGATCATCTTTTAAACTAAAGGATTACTTCAAGTAAAAGCTGAAACACATCAAAGATCGAAGCTTAAATGTAAATTTCCCAGATTCTAGAAAGCACACTTTCTAAAGAAGGCTATTTCTCTTCTTAGCTTATTGGGATTCTCTCCTACTTAAATATCTGCACAGTGGGCCATCAAACTGTTTGTAATTTCTAGTAATTAAAAACATAATTATTAATTTTCAACATTTGCTACTTGTATGCAATGAATTGTTGAAATTTTGTCAGTTCTTGTATAAAAACAAACTGAACAAACCTGGGGTTTTCCATAAGGTTATGCAAAAATTGTTTTTAGGGAGAATAGGATACAGATTTAAAAAAAAANAAAAAAAAAAAAAGCTTTTTTGCTTTCACTAAATGGTCTGTTCTTGGTGTCATCATTGTCTAAGGTTAAGAGCATCCATAAATATTTCCTCAGAAAATCTTGCTTAGGAATTCCAAGGCAAGACCAATAGTAAACTTTAATTGTTATCCATGAATATCTCTACAGAAAAGGTAAAGATTTGATCCTTTGTTGCAGGGGGTTTAAAGTTCTGGTTATTCAAATGTTATTCATTGAAATTTTGCAAAATGAATTCTGTCTTAAATTTTTCTTTTCTTTATTTGCAAATTTCCCAAATCTCATGATGGTCAGTCACAAAAGAGGTCCCAGACCTCAAAAGACTCGCTGCTTTGGCTCTAAAACATGTTGTAATCTCCAGCCTTCGGGCCAATTCAGACACACTCGTTCCTGTACAAGCATCTTCTGTAGATGTGCTTGGGTGTGCTCTGCTGGGGCGTTTGGAGAGTGCTGCTCCCTTCCTCACGGCGGCCTGGGAAGGACCAACGTGCCTGCGGGGTGTCCCTGGAGACATCCCCGGCGTGAATCTCAGCAGCAGGGCGACAGCAGCGCACTGCCTTCACGTTCACTCTTCATGTTCCTTCTAGTCCTTCTTTCTATCTCTGCCAATTCAAGTTAATCTTCACTAGACCTGGATAAGCAAAGTTGTGCGTGAAGTATTGTGATGTCTTCTGCAGAAGCCTTAATACACCTTCCCATTGAGATATCTTCAGAAAAATAAACAAGCAAAATTTGTAAGTGACATACAGTTGACGGAAGAGAGATGCTGATTTTCAGGCAAAGGATGAGCAGATTAAATTTCATCAGAACCTTTTTTTGAATTGGAAAATTGGGAGAAGATGAAAAATAGCAGTGACTAGTGATATAGGAGCTTACATAACTAATTCTCGTGCAAGTATGGTAGTATGAACAAACAGTCTTGGCTAGAAACAAGAAAATGGAGATATTTATTAACTATAGTTATACATCTGACTAAGCAAAGAAGTAGAGTGAAAACTCACACTGAGTTTCATCCAGGACAGAGCTCAGATGATGCTGACAGAGGTGCCTGTAATAGAACGGTGAGCAGCATATTTAAACACTAAAAGCTGGATGAAGAGGGCACAGCTTATATATGCAGATACAATCTTTCTACGTTTTTTAAGAGTTCTAAATTATTCGTAATGCTGTTTTTATAAATGAAAAGTTATATTGAAAATTAAGAGGACTCTCAGTGCCTTGAAGTTCCCTAATTATTTCAATGGTCCTGATTGAAAATGGACACAATGTAAATCACCTAAACAGCGCACATAATTAATTAAAGGAGAGGAGGGAAAACAAAAGTGGATGTCTAGCCAGTGCTAGGAGAATATCAGTGAGGAAGGGCTTTTGCCTGAAGGAAATGTGAGGATTTTTCTTTCTTTCTTTTTTTTAATTCCAACCATATGCTCAGCTTTGTTCCATTCCATATTCATAGTCCCTATTATCAAATCTGTTTCAGCAGAGAAAATATAGCATGAAATTGTGACCTATATGAAGGAATGGGAAAACTCCCAACATCTTCCTGAGGTCAGAGAATACCTTCTGTTCCTTCAGCAGCTGTAGAATCAGCAGTCTGGCTAAGCGCTTCTGTTTTACAGAAGAGTTGTGTTAGGGGATTTGAAGAGAAAAGCGGTCCTGCCATCTGCAAGGACACCACAGGGAGAGAGGCCGTAGCTGAGGGGTCTGGCCTCCAGCCTCCTCCTGCCATCAGCCAGCCGTGCGGCGTCAGCGTTCAAGCTGGTGCCATGCGGAGGGAGACAGGCAGTGACAAGGGGCCCATCGGGAGCGTGCGGCCTCCGCGGGATGGCAGCAGGGTTTTGCTGACTGCTTTGGGTAGTCCAAGTGGGATGGGGCTCTGGGGCCGGCCGGCTGGGTGCCGCAAGGAATTGCCCTCCGCTTCCATCACTTCTGGTGGCGTGGGCCTCTTGGAGAGCCAGAAGGGGATGACGGAGACTGTGCTTGGTATAGTGGTTGACATATTTGTGAGTTCTAAGCTCGACAGTATAACTCACTGCAAAGAACCAACATATTAGCATATTAATGTTGTTGATTATGCTGATAATAAGGGAAAGAAAAGGAACAGAAAAATCATCACTTATCTGTGATGTGATGACAAAGAACTCAGTGAAGCGAATTGTCTGCTGCTTTGAATATAATTAATATTTTCTGAACCCCCTGGCAAATGTTACCGCTATTACTCATTTCAGCCTTGTAAAGCTCTCATTCAGGCTTCTGTGGTCTTTATTCGCGGGATCTCTCAGTAACTTTCTAGCACTACCAGCTCACTTAGACTTCGCAATTTCTTGCAGAGTTTTGTGAATGAAATTTCAACAGCAGAGATAATTTCACGTTGATACCTTGTCAGATAACATAGGCTGGTCCTACGGTACTTATTACCCGTTGTTTTGCTTTCTGTTTGAGTTTGGCCTCAGATCATAGACTGTGCACTGGGGAACTGAGACCTCCCTGAGATGAGAAATACATGAGGGAAGTGTTACATCAAAAACTTGTTTGGTAGTAAAATAAATTCATACCTTATCTATACTGGAAAACAGAAAAAGAAAAACTGGTTTATGCGACCAGTTATAGAGGCAAATTCTGGAGTGCTTTACAGTAACATTTTAGCTGCCTCTTTTTTCATATATCTACCTGATGCTTTTGAAAAAGATGTCAGAGAACTATTGTTTGCTTCTAAAAATTAAAATTGCTTTCAATGCTTTAAAATTCTTTATTCTTAATGAAGACTTCCAAGAGCTTGAAGAACCTGTATGCGTGGGGCAGATGCTCTGCAGCGGTAGTCGTGTTAACACGCGGTAGTACTTGGGACTTGTCATAGAACAGTCGGCTTAAGGCTGTGTGAAGATAATCAGTACTGGCTGTGGTGAAATAAAAACGTACATTGTCAGGGTCACCGGGATTTCCCATCTATTTTCACTCAGATTCTTCTTTCAGCAGAATGTGCTGGAAAAGCGACACCCGGTACTTCTTTGTCAGGGCATGTCCCTCTCTAATACAGGCAACCATCTTTTAAAATTTTATTTAATTTGATTATTGTAAAGTGTAGAATATTTTTTAAATGAAGGGTTATATAGTATTCGTTTAAAGAATGAACTGCACAGAATTCAGTAGCACCCGTCATTCCTGGAGCTGGTTTCCTTATGGAAACAGACTGATTTTTGTCATGCTTGATATAAGCCAGTGAGCCTGATATAAGGCAAAGCTTCTGTGAATCCCACAGCTTTTTAAAGTAGCCTTACCAGTGCTTTCTACCCTGTTTTGTTTTTGTTTTTGTTTTTGTTTTAGCATGTGTATAAATATATGCATCTGAAGTTTTGCAGGTCCAAGATGCTCAAGAGAGCTAGCTTTATAATTACAGTCAAATCTTTCAAATACTGAATTTGGGAATTCTTGGCTTAAGTGGACTATTAACAAGAAATCTAGTGGCTTCCAAAGGCAATTTGAAGCTGTTTTTTATGTTACAAGTCTTTCAAATTGCTTGCCCAGTAATTGGCACTTGCTAGTTTTTTTAATGCCATTAATGGTAAAGTAAAACATACTGAAGATACCATTTTGCACCTTTTAGGGTAAAACTAAATTAATTAGGTTAAAATATTTTCGGAGAGAAATTACTTTTATTTCATGTTTTTTTAAGCAAATTTTGAATTGCTTTTTGAGGGAAAAAGGAAAATGGCTACATCCAATGATGTGTAGGCCCTTGGCAGCAGAAAAGGCTTCTGAGGTAAAGAACAAAATTCTTCTGTATTGTACTTTGAAAAAAACTGCTGCTTCTCCTGTTCTTTCAAGATACCTGAAGTTTGTCGAGGTAGTTTGTTCCATCTTTAAATCAAAGTTTTGTGAGCCATACAACAATGTTCTTTGTCTTTTAAATAGGTAAGGAGAACTTCTCTCATGATTACTGAGAAACAGGGATTAGCGGTTTTACTGCACAAAAGATCCATTAATTAATAAGAGATTAGATTTTATTCTAATTAATTCCCATAAAACTACTGGTTTTCTTAGATTAAGGATTTCCTTTGTAACGGAATAAACTGTAGATAATGATAATGAGATGCTTGCATGAAGCTGATAAATAGCAGTTTATATTTATGCTTCTTTGATAGTTTCTTTAATTCAAGAAAGGATATATTTTTTAAAAAGTGTTTAGAAAAGAGGCCATAGCATTTTTAAGCTTTTGTATGGAAAAATGTGTTTGCTTTTCATTTTGTTATTCTGATTTGTTAATTGTGCATTATATTGTTATGAATGCAATTGTTTAGAATTAATTATAAATTAAGAAGATAATGACTTTCCTTAAGCAGAATTGAAAATAAAATAAAATAAAAAGATGTACATATCATCCTAGTTCTTTTGCATTTGAAAAAATCCACCTGCTCCCACTGCCTTTGCAGAACAAAGACTTCATAGCTTTCCAAGTTGCTGAGCGTATCTACGTGTGGTCTGATGAATACCCTTGAAAATTTAGTTTTCTTACTAAGAGACTGAATAGACAGCCTCATCCCTGAAAGTTCTTCGTTTTTGACTGTGATATAAATCTTTTATAGTGTAAAGTTCTTTATATATAGTGTGTGACTCATGCTGAGCAATGACCTCTCATACGCAGCTATAGAGAACTACATTTCTTTCACTGGTTTAAATGGGGATAAGTGCTAAGCACTAGCATTTCTGTAAGGAAGTAGGAAGACTTTATCACCTACAGGTATTAAGGCATTTGATGAAGCAGCGGTATGTATGGTGACAACCTCCCGAAACTGGGAGTTTGGTTTTCTGTTGACTCTTCTTGACTTAGATTTTGTTCCCGAAGATCTCAAGTAGCAGTCCTCTTGTAGTAAGTAACCATCAGAACAAAAGAAAAGCTTTGTGAAAATTATGAAGGAATAAAATGTAGGTAAGAAAAGTGTAATTACCAAAGCTGGAATTAGTCCAGGATGGGAATTAATAATACAGAAATTGATGAAGGGTTTAATGACATTAGTCCACAGGGCATGAAATGTTACTTCTTTCGGTTGTATCACAGGTCTTGTAGTTCTGTGCTGGTGCTTTCTGAAATGATTGCAAAGAACAGTAGGAAGGGGACTTCCCCAGGGGACTTCTAACAGGGTTTACAGCATTATTGTTTGTTTTACTTCTAATTACAGAAGGTAAATAAAGGAGCAGACTATGGACACATGCAAAACCACTTCTCACCAAAATACATGAAACTCCATGCTTTCCCATGGCCATTCTTCCAGAAGGTGTTCTATAAGCAGAGGTTTCTGTAGCGGAGTTATTTCACACTAGTTTTTCCCACAAAATCTTAGCAATGTGCCATAATTCTGGTTCAAGTACCTTCCTTATTCTAGTATTCATCTTTTCTTAAATAGAGATTGCTGACCTATCCAGATAGCATTCTGTTTGTTTCTTTGTTTGTTTTCTGAAGATGACAGTTCCAATAGATAACCAAATAACCCCAACAAATTACTTTGACATGACAACAATGTCTTATCCTAGCCCTTGAGGAAGACAATGTAATTAAATCACTTTTATTTATCCTTTACATTTTTTTCTTTCTAATTTTTAAAAACAATTTTCTTTTGAATAAGAAATTACAGAGATTTTTATGGACTATAATAATGGAAATACTTTTGTTTGTATAAGCAAAAAACAGGTATTTTTTAAAATGTTTTTGCTGTTGTAATTGCTATTCTTAGTACAGTTCTATCACTTCATTGCTGTCTGTACATTTTCTAGCTGTTCCATTATACTGTTATTGTTCTGGGTTTCTATTAAAATGGAATGTGAGGTTTGTTTTATGTTTGTGCCTACATAGTAGAGGAGAATAATGCAAAGCTAAGTGCTTTGTAATGCCCATGGGAAGAATGTTTTTCTGAATAGTTTTTGAAGTACATGTCACTGTTCAATTGTTCATTATCTTCGAATGCCCTGAAAAACTACAAATAATTTGATATTCCAAGGGCATCTATTTGTATCACGTCATGGTCTGAAATACACAGTTGCAAATGCTGCTTCCTATGCTCGAATACAAAGAGGCTGTGCAGCCTGATAGCCAGTCTCATTTCTCTGGTGAAGTACTTATTCTGTGACCAATGCTTTTATAGTTTTCATCTGTTTTGATCTTGTACAGTCAAATGAGCTCTTTGGGAAGATTTCTGGAACTGAAGACACTGCAAATTGGTGTCAGCGGTCGTGCTGCACACCCTCCCTGGCCTGGCGTGGGTGCTGGCAGTGCTGGCGAGGTGGAGACGGTGGGAGGCCACGAGGCCTTCGTGCCGGCTGCCGCTGGGACATCTGCCTGGTGCCCAGACATCGGCAAAAACCCCTCTCTGAGAGAGCTGGGTTACAGGGACAAGGGCGAGGGCAGGCATAGCGCAGGTGCCGCCGCTTTGCCTCTCCATCGCTTCTGGGGCGATGGGCTTTCTCCTCCGGGACTTGGTCTGGAGCAGAGATGTGGGACTTCCTCCCTTAACTAGAAAGTGACAAATGCAAAATGTTTTGAAATTCAGAAAACTATAAAAGTAATTTCCTCCCAAATGTGTTTGAAATCACCCAACCGATTTGAAGCAGAAGAGGAAAATTAGGGGGAATATTAAAATAATCTTTTCTTTATCGCAGGAAATTTTGAGTGCCAACCAAGAACCGGGATGAGTGTGAAATCTGACAGGGGATCCAGTGTTCCTGGAGTGAGATATCTGAAGGAAGGTTGTTTAAAATTGAAGTTCACAGATAGAGTAAATTCGAGTGCCATGTTACATCCATAAATGTTCACTGCCTGGTTGTTCGTGTTCTGCAGTGGACTATACCCCTGCTAGAACTCAAATAAAATTTTAAGATTTTGTGATTTATTAGCTTGAAAATGAATTGCTTCTTTTTCCATTCCTGTAAGTCTTCTACTTTTATATTTTCAGAAGTTTATGTACACTTTATTATGAAAATGTTTTCATTGCATCGGCTGACTGTAATTAAGCTACAAGTTTTATGTTATACAAGCAAACTTGGCATCTGGTCAAGCTAAATTAAAAAATTACCTTTTTCTGTTTTAAGCTTTACCCTTAAGCCGAAATCAGCCAACAGAAGCTTGTTGGCACTGCCAGATGAATAACCTGCACTCTGGTTTCACTGCTGTTCCTTTCAGCATCTCGGTCTCCTTGAGAACATGAAAAGACAGCATTTTTTCTGACAGTGTTTGTATACCTATCTCCTTGGGATTGCTAGAGGCAGATTAAGAGCTAATAAAATTTAAACAAGGAAATAAAACATTTGAGTATTTTATTTACCTCCAAAATATCAATGTCTTACATGATATAAAAATCCTGGAGAACCACAAAAGGGGCATTATCTGACCAGTGAAATTCTTTTTTTCCATGTTACGTTTCAGACAAGTAATGGCTTAAGCAACATAAATTATCTGTACTTACTCATATGCAAATACAGCTCAGCTCACTGAACGGGGAGTTGTCCAGCATCAGAAATGACTTGTTTCCCTTCAGTTATACTAACGTGAAACTGGATTTCTTGCATTTGAGAAGCTGCAGTTTCTCTTAATTGACAAGAAGACAAAGGAGAGCACAAATTGACACTAAGTTCTATAACTTGTACTGTTTTAGCAAGAAATGTTGCATGACTGCCACTGATGATTTGCATGAATACATGGTTGCCTTTTCATTGGCATCCTGTGAAAGAGGATCCCAGGAGCTTTTCTTTACTTGGACTAATTTTGTACATTCTTTTCATAAATGTAACTCAAAACCTTGTAAGTGGTTTAGAAAATGGGAGATGGGGGCTTAGCCCTTCTTGGCTGTATGGTAATATGTTTCAGAACAGCCTGGTTTAACTATATCTGGTTAACATAACTTCTAAAAATGTCAGTATCTGTTCAAGATGTAGAGACTGCTTGGCATGTATAAAATCTTCTTATTGAGTGTTCTCTCAATTCAAAAGTAGTTAGTTAAAATATTTTTATTTTGCTGAAAAATGGTAAGATACAATTGTGTAAACTTACTCATATGAGTTAGAGGTGCTTGTACAGATTGTGTGTGCAAGGAGGATCTGCAGAACTGACATCTAGGTTAGAAGTTAGGGAACAGGCTGTGGTGAAATTTCCCAGTAGTTTATTCTGCTGCAGAAAAATTAATAGGATTTCTGCTAAGTCCCTTATCTGAGTTTCCACAGCCTAAGATAATATAAGAGAAGCAGGAATGACAGGTAAACAAACTGTTGGCTTTCTGTTGTTGTAGTTTACAATCAATTAAGTTTCCATATTCTTTTCTTTATTTGTATGGTCAAAAAGACAATGAATATACTCCAACAATAACTGTGGAAAGCTTAGGAACTCTGTTGATTTCAGAGAAATCGGGTAGAATACAACTGTGCATTTGTCAGGGAGAATCAGAACCAAAATGACTATGGCTGATTCACTTCACTGACTGCTAGTCCAAACTGAGCAAGGGATCAAAACACGGAGTACAAAAGATGTCATTTTGTGCTTAGTCTGGTGAACGTGTTCATACACTGCTAATTTTCATCATTAAGGAAGGCAAGAATTGTGGATGGTCGTGGCATGTTTTCTTCTGTCCCAGTGTAGGGGAACAGACAATATATTGAGATTGCTTCTTGTGATTGTACTGGCAAATCTTACTTTGCCGTGTTTTGTAGAAAACTAGATTAAGACATGAAGAATGCANATATATATATATATATATTAACTGGACTGCAATTTTGGTAATAATTCTAAAGAGGGAGTTCCAAACATGTCGATAGTTTCAGAAAACTGTTTTTCCCCTTTCCTTTCAGTGCCCTGTTTGGAGATGACAACCAAAAGGAAACTTATTGGCCGCTTGGTGCCGTGCCGGTGTTTTCGTGGCGAAGAAGAGATCGTCTCAGTGTTAGATTACTCTCACTGTGGCCTACAGCAGGTGCCAAAGGAGGTTTTTAACTTTGAACGGACATTAGAGGAGCTTTATCTGGATGCCAATCAAATTGAAGAGCTACCTAAGGTAATCTGTGTTCTTCTTCTAATACAGATGTCAAAGTTGTGTTCTTAAATGTGTATTCAACATGCGCTTCAACTCTGAAATAGTTCTTGCTCATGAACTGATGACCTGCTTGCCATGGGCAGAGTCATGGCTATTAATTCTAAGAGATTCAGTCATATTTTACAAATTTTTTTCTGCCCTCTCTGAAGAGCCCAGACAGCTGAGATGCCGTTCTTGCAGATGGTGCTGTGTGCGAGGAGCAGGGCGACCTGCTTCTCTTTGCTTCATGAAACAAGAACAGGGGGCAGCCAGTGAGGTTTTAAGATGGGGAATTAATAATCATTTAGAAGAGGTTCTCACACAACAAATACTTAATATGACATTTGGTACCTTGAGAGACCAGGAGTACGCTAATATATGGGGCAGATGGTCTCACATTTGGATCATCGGTAGCACTGCTTTTAAAAGCAAACTCTTTGTCCACAAGGATAAGCTGTTTATCCTTGTGGGAGAAAGGCTAGCATTATCTGACTAAAAGTTTTGTAGTTGTAAATGAGGTCCTGCAATGAGGTTACTTTAGTTATCCTTCCTGTGTAAAACTTCTTTTACAGAATCTTTAAATTTGGTCTTCTATTGATTAATATTTACTGTAAGGAATTAAAAGTTAGTGTAACTTAAGTGTTCTGGAAACAAAAAAGTCAAGGTAGTGGAAAAACCAATTAATAGCAGGTGCTAGCTACATAATGAAGCATGAAGTAATATAATCCATTCCTTAATTGAATTTTTCTCAACAATAATGAAAGATGCTTGCAAGTCTTTTAATTAAACATTGTTCCACTGTAATCCATTCTTCATCATCTTCCAACATGTTTCTTACTTACATTGCATAGAGATTTTATGTAAATTCTATTTACAAATGTAGAAAACGTACTTTTTCCATTACATGGAGTTCCTGTATTCAGTTATGATAGTTCATTACTGAAGATTACTCACTCAGTCAAGAAATTCTTTAAAGATGATAAGACAGAGTAGCTACAATCTTCAGCTGTCACAGAAAAATGATACGGAGAACTGCCTTATCTCTCCTCCTACTAGAAAAGACAGCAGAGAACCAGATATTTTTCCTGTCCCCATAAATATAAAATGGATTGTGGTGGTGATCACTTCACTGCTAATGAATACCTTCAGGACTATTTTTCTTTTAATAAAAACGCATGGTTAACCTTGTATATTTTAATTATGTTACCGAAGAATCATACTGAAGAATATGTAAAGTCTCTAATTTAGCCAAGGATTTTTGGTATATTTGTCTTGGGTCTCTTGAAAGTATGCATCACCATGATATTTAAAGAACATTGCAGTGCAGAATGCAAGACAAATATATCAGGACATAGAAAAAGAGCAATATGCTGTAATTCTGTATGAATAAGCTGAGGGCTAAAGGTAAAGGGTCCAAAATCATGAAACTGGGATGAAGGTGATAGTGTCAGTCAGAGCTGAAATGTGCATGCTAATGAAACCTTTACGTTGTGGTGTGATATCATTCATTCTGTATGTGTTATTTGTGAAACGAAACGGCAGATAACTACATACTTTGGAGAGATTTAAATGAACAAGACCCTATTTTTGCACCTCTTCTATTTCATCTTTCTTTGTTTATAAGTAATAATTCGAAGCAAATACTATGTACTGAAAAAATCTTTTTGATCAGTCTTGAGTTTGGGTAAATGCATCATTTAACAGTCTTGATCTTGTATAAATATGAGAAGATAAATGGGAGTATTAGTTTGCTTGCTTAATACCATTCACAGTTTTTGTCTTAAGCCTTTATCAATCATTACCATAAATTAAACAGTCCAAATAATTTTTTTCTCAATTTTTCTGCTTCAAATAATTTTTGCTATGTATCTGAGCTCTTTTCACTACTTAATTAATATTCTAGGTGACAAAATGACACTATATTCTAGGTGACAATTTATTAACTAACATTAACTTTTGTATTACATGTTGTGATCTACCGTAAGCAGAACTTTCCTCTCTGTAAATGTGAATTCAGATAACTGCTTCCAGAGGAAATTTGTTTTGTCAGTGTCATAGTTCTGTTATTTACCAAGTGTTATGTACCTCTGAAGTTACTCACAGTGTTCTTTTGAAATTTTCTATCATCAGAACACTTTATCATGTTTAAAAGTTTCATGAAAAAAGCACGGTAAAACCTCTGTTGAATCATTATATACCTTAGTTTACTTTCACTGTTACCTGCTACTCTAGAAACCAATAAATTATTTAGCGTTAAACTCATGTATCAAACTAATTCTGCCTATTGTTTTTTTTAATTTTTACCTTATATTTTGTGCATCATAATTATGCTTTTTTTTCTGCTGTCCATTAGATCTGGATTTCTAACTCCTAATTTCTTTCTTCTTCTCTTTTCTTCTTAATCTCTATTTTCCCCTAAACCTAGCCAAGACTTTTATTTTACTTGACTTTGACTTCATTATCATGAGCTGCTACTGCAAGTATGTCACTATTTGCATGAGTCAGCAAATCAATGATGAATAAAAAAAGGAAACCGATTTTGATGCAGGTGGAGTTGCTGGCAATCATATACAGAAAAGCATGAATGAGATGAAAATTCTTCCCTGCAGCCTTTCCCTATAAATATAAAGCAAAATCTGTACTAATATTTAATGGTCAAAATTAATTTAATTAAAATAAATTTAATGTGTTGGTAAAATAGGTATTAGTAATGCTGAATATGCTACTGAGGTTAGAGGCTACAACTTAACGCTTAATTGTCTCACTGAGAACTTGAGATAGGCAGGATAATAGCCCATTGTTACAACTCAAATCATAGCACTGCTAACACCACTTGGTTTCCAGCCTAAAAGGAATAAAAGTAGTACATGGGCACAGAGTATGATGATCACATCAAGCTATCCTGATGGCATGGCAAGGCCATAAAGTACTACAAATTGAGAAAGACACCTTTTGAAAATCCACTGGGTAAAAAAAGTGAGGAGTTGTGTCTTCGTACCTGTATTCACACTCTTGCATTATTCCAGATACAATAGCACATCACAGAATTACTCCAGAGGGAATATTTTTTCCTAATGGAAGCTAGTTTTATTACATGTCTTTATTCACCAGTTCAAAAGCCTTGTATCTCTTCAGATATTGTCAAGACTTTAGGTTCCAAGCCTTCCTTGTCTTTTAAGATAACGCTTCAGCAGAATGGCTGGGAGCAGTCACTGGGAATTTCTGCAGCTCTGATGGCATGGTATAGTCTGTATGCATACCAAAATTCTGCAGGTGCGCTGTGCTGCACGTTACCATGGTCTACAGCTGTCCTAGTGCAGCGATATGGCTAGAAATGTCAAGAGCAAGCACTAGAGCCTGTCACTCACCTTACTTTTCAGTCTTGTCCGAAATGCTTGAAGAAAGCTTAGAGAAAAAGAAAAAGCAGGTGCTCCTGGGTGTGTTGCAAAGGAATTCCTCATTCTCTAGAGAGAGGTTTCTCTTCATTACGATTGTCTGCAAGCAGCAATGTGTAACCCAGTTTTGCTTCTCAGGTGTACGGTAATTTTGGGGCTGTTCCAGTAAATTGGATCGGGAAGCAGGGCCCTGCGTGGGCCTGGCCCCTGTGGCACTCCCACAGGGCCATGTTCCACCGGCTGCCGGGGGCTGCAGCGCGGTCTGCAAGAGGAACAAGTGCATTTCATGGGAGAGGAGAGCCAAAAAGCAGAACTGTCAGTACAAAGGCATCTTGAAAGGTGTTTTTCAGTCAAAAGGCCCTTTCGCACCCGGTGCCAGTTGATGGTGATTGTGGTGTAGGACTTCTTACTGCGAGCATTTGTCGTTCGTGTGGTTCCCCTTCCTGTGATTGCCCCTCGGATTTCTGAGAATACATTATCTTGAAGAAAGAGCAGGGGCGTTCTTTTTAGAGGATTATGATAGAAAGTTACTGCAGAAAAATGCAGTTTCAAAATGATTTAGAATTTACTTAGAGTGAAGTACCAAGTTGGCATTTGCACACCATTTGTGTGTTAATTTTCTCCCCTCCAGATACTTGCTTGAGCCTCATCTAGGCAATCAAATTATTATGCATTCTCAAATAGCCTGTAGGTGAGTATTTAGGCTTTATTCTGATTCAGAAGTCTGAAGGAAAGACTAAATCTCCTCTAACATAGCACCAGTATTTGAAGAACACTTTTGAGATGCCTGCAGAGGGAATTGAATTGTCTGGTGTCCTTTGGTGAATTCGTATTGGCAGCGTGTCCCAGAAGAGGGCTTAGTCCCTTTAGCAGGGGTGCCACTTGCAGAGCCCACAGCCACAAAGCGGGTCGCGTTCAGCCGGGAGCCCCGAGGCTGGTCCTGGGGCCGGGGGGCGGCTGCGACCGCGCGGTGCCGGGCGTGCAGAGCGCGGCTCCCAGCACGAGGCAGGCACCAGGCCTGACGCCTCCCTGGTGCTCGAGCCGTCGCTGTTCCACGGTGCTGTGGTGGGGAGCGTGGGGCGTGAGTTCCAGTCCCTGCGCACACGGCATCTCTAGGCCGCGAAGCATTCTGCTCTTACACCAGCCAGCTTGCTGCGCTTGAAGAAGCTATCGGATGCTTAATCTAAAAAATCCACTTTGCTCATTCTTCGTATATGGCAACTATAACCTTGCAAGGCAATGTACCTAAATGTGAAGTAGTTTTTCACGACTGCTTTCACTTAACATGAATTTTATTAATTTTTACAGGTGTATGGTGTCGTATGATAGCTATTGAGGAAAGCAGCTGTGTTAAATAGATGCTTTCAACACGATTTATTGATTACTTCAGGCTGAGAGGAGGATTTTTTGTCACAGTGAAAATTCTGACATTTTATAAAAATTGAATTAGAATTAAAAATTAGAATCGTGAGGGGACTTACAGAACATATCATTTTGATAGTGACAAACTATTTTGTTTCTTGAAGATAGTAAATTTTGTCTACATGCACACAGAATATTTTAAAATTTATCATGCAGTTGTTTTAAAAATGGAAGATTTAACTTAACACCAGCCACAAAAAATCTCATTTGATATGACACCTATGAAATATCATTTTCCTACTAAATGTTGACAGCAACGACTATACAGTTTTTAACAGAAAGCTCCACAGGTTTTGAACATTTCTGATACCAACCAATAATTCTGATAATTCTTTTCAACCATGGGTAAGCTGTGTTTATGATACCGAACAGCCTTTAGAATGTCTTCTCAAATAATGGCTTTTCAAAATATTCTTTTATTTTTGAATTCTTATGTAATGAAAGCAGTTTTGTGATATTTGTTACTTCTGTATATAAATAATGATCCCAAACTGTTTTTTTCCTGAAACATTGTAAAGTATCTTTTTATGTTACAGCAACTGTTCAACTGTCAAGCTTTACGCAAACTGAGTATACCAGACAATGACCTTTCCAGTCTGCCAACCACTATTGCTAGCTTAGTTAATCTCAGAGAACTTGATATCAGTAAAAATGGTAAGAGATCAAAAGGATAAGTATTTTAAAGAATTGTAATGCATAAATAAACAACAATAAGGAAGTTTTAATTCCTACCAGCTTGTGTTCTAGAAAACTTGCTCTTTTTCTGGATTGTGTTCTGTTTTCTTATCTGGCACTTTTGGCAAGTCTGAGCAGATATCTAACTCATTTATTTTCCTTTAAAAAAAAAATAGAGGTCTCTCTAGTATAGTATACCATGATGAATTGTGACTGATGAGCATTAAAAATAGGAGTGGGGGACCATTTTTTATTGCATTTATGGACCATTCCACTTTCCAAAGTGGCTTAGTACTTAGTGGGCTCTTATGGACCGGGTTTACTAATGTATTTAAGCATATAAGGCTGCAGATAAATAACTACCCGGATTTATATAGCCAGTGACTAATTTGCTGATGTGCATTTCCAAAATAGATATTTACATATTTATGTGCTTAAAAACATTTGCATGTCTGAACTTAAGTGTCTTTGTTTTGAAAATTAGACTTAGGCACTCTGGAACATTTTGAAACATTTATTATCAGTATAATTCTGGAGACTCTCAGGATTATATATATGCACTCCAGAGAAGAGAGCGGGGCAAAGAAGAAAAAGATGAGCAGCTGGGAAAGAAGTGAAAGGCACGAGTATTAGTACAAATAATGTCAGTCTTTAACTCTAGAAGATTACATAAATCAAGTATTAACACAGTATTTTTAGTACAAGGTATATTGTCTGTTGTGGTACACTTATTTACTGCTTAAGTATCCTTTAGACTATAATACTGAAATATTTATTTTCCTGATATAGCTTAAATCTGATCTGAAAATGTCAAATGAACTCATTATGAACAAAACAAGTTGAACAGTTTTCATGTGTGTATAATACTTCTTTCAATATTTTTTAGGGATTCAAGACTTTCCAGAAAATATTAAATGTTGTAAGTGTTTAACAATTATTGAAGCCAGTGTCAATCCAGTATCTAAGTGAGTATCAGCAGCTTGTGTTTGTATACTGCAAGTGCAGAAAATGTATGCAAAGTGAACTGAAATTTAAAGGCCCAGTATCGAGTTTATTTGCAGGATTAATCTAAATTTCTTTTTAATTGTTTGAAATCCAAGACTGATGTACCTATGAAAAGATCTCTGTGCTATGTAACAAATGTGGTATCTCTCCACACAATAAAGAAAGTGGTGGCTAAGCAGTCCATGTGGTGCAGCCTTTTAAACATAGGGGCTGGCACTTGTTATATTTGGGAAGTAAGCTGTGCCGCGTCCTCACTTACCATAATTTCTTGGTTGGGACTTCAGCAATCCTTATTCCTGCCAAAAACTTGCAATAGTAACCACAAAAATCTTTTTTGTAATCCCATGATTTACAAAATGGAGTGAAGGAAATGAAAGGATGAAACTTTAATATTTCAGTTAGTAAGAAAGAAAGACACAAAACACCTTTGGCTTGAAAGCCTCAGCTAGGAAGGGAAAAAAGGCTGACATAACTTGAATGTGCCAAGTGTTTGAATTTCATGCAGTTATAGCAGTGTGGAAAAGATGAGAACAGTCAAAAATTTCCGTTAAAAGTTGCTCAGTAACTTCTTGATAATTTGGGTAGAAAAAGAAGGTGAGAGAGACAGTCATCTTTCTCTTTCTAAATATACATTGTTATTATTTCCATAGCAACTTCAGTGTGAGCATTAAGCTTTTAACTGTTTTTTAGGCTGCCAGATGGCTTTACACAACTTCTAAATTTGACCCAGCTCTATCTAAATGATGCCTTTTTGGAGTTTCTTCCAGCTAACTTTGGAAGGTAAGAATTAGTCATAAAAGCACATTGCTCTTTCATATGAACCCACTTTAGGTTTTAAGGGACCGTTTTCAAACTATATATATATTTTTTTAACAGCAGAAGGTAGAGATTTTGGCTTTTCAGCCCTATTTTGATGAACGACTGTTGTTGGAGAGAATTTTATGTCAGCAAGAATGTTATGATGAAGTGAAGCACTTTACTGGTTTAGGGAAAAGGTAAAGAGAAATAGAAATTGGAGAAGAGGCCCGTCCTTGATCAAATGTGTTATTAAATTGTGGCAAGGGCAGAAAATAGCAATTTGGTCTATACCTATTGAAAAATGAACAGAAAGAATGTTGTGAGTCAGAAAGGAAGATAAGGAATGACTGAGCATTGTGGAGCAACCGAAGCAAAAATGTAAAAGCAAGAACAAGAGAGAAGGTTCAAAAGGCAGCAGAGCAGAAAGAATGTAGAATGAGAGTAAAAATAAATGCAATAGAAACTGAGCCAAAAAGTGTTAGATGAGGATGGAGCAAAGGGGGGAAAAAACAAAGTTAAGACAATTTGATGTGGCAATTTAAGATTGCACTAGAAGTCAGTGGATCCTTACACTGCTCAAGTCTGGTAGAAGCGTGAAGTTTGTCCCTCCTCTGTTACACTGCTGAGGGAATGGGTGGCCTTTCTGTCCTCTGGCTGTCCAGTTGGGCAAATAGGTCAGAAGACAGAGGATTAAAGGACAAAATACATGATTTTACAGAATTCATCTAGTATTAGTTTTTTCCGGTCCATCTAGCTACCCATATTTGTGTTCCATTGTTCCACTGGGAATATCATCACAGCACTCCAAAATCAACCCTGACATAATTTGTGTTGGAAATGACATTGGTATGCTCAGGCATTGAGCAATAGAAAGTGCTACTTTATCGGCATTTACTTGGTGGACTCGTCACGGACCCAGAGCTCAGGCTAGGTGTTATACTGGAGTAGAAAACACCTAGTTGAAGATGAGTGTTGGGAATATCAGAGTAAATCTGAAGACTGCTTTTGCAGTTGAGAATCAGACAACATGTACAAATGTCAAGGAAAAATAAATACATGAAACACCCCTCAAGTTTATCAGATGTGTAGCTTTTCTGTTCATGGGAAATTTATATTCATTCTGCTCTTCTGAAGCCTTGCTGGTACTTTGCCTAGTAATCTTTGACTCTTAAGGACATTTCTAGTATTCTAAATCTCTTAGCAGAAAGCACTTCTTTTACAAATACAGATTTTATCTAAATGAAATGACACTAGTTCCAGGTGTGGTTGTTATTCCATTATTATTATGTTGCTCCTATATCATCTGTTTGGTATCCTGCATTTACAAATCCTTGTCATGTTTCTGAAGCTTCCAACATTAGCGTATAGAAATTGCACTGTTTTTTTACTAACCGCAAGTAGCTCTTTAACTGTATCTCCCTTATTGCTCTTCTCCAAATTTTAGTGCTTTCTTTATCTCTTCTGCTACAGTAAAATTCAGTTAATCTCTTACAGAGAGTCTCATTTAGCTATGTAAATAAAGTCAGGAATGGAGCCTATCTGAGCATCGTGTAAACACCTCTCCACATTTCTCACTTAAAAGTGTTCCTTTTAGCCCTGGTTAAGTGCAGGTGTAGGATTTAAAATGTTTTCTGCTTTGTTTGGTAGGAAAAAGGGAAAATCATAGCTTTCTAGAAGAGCATAGTATTGGGAAGACTGAGGTTCCATGAAACAGAAAACTGGTATTGTGCCAGACAGAGAACTGTTTAAAGCTTTGTTGTATTTATTTTTTAACTTTTCTCTCAGACACATGTTTATACTAATGGCACTAAAGGACCTGCACTGTAGGGTTAAATGAAAAGCAATACTAATGGAGTTGTTGAAACTCGCCATAAAGTTCCTCAATAAACTTTCTTGACATTTAGAAATGATGTTATGAGCCTAAAATCGTACATGGTGTGACTCTGATGTGACATCTCTGCTTAGAAATGACACAGTTACAAACTAGTTATGCAGAACCACTCAGTTTCACATGGCTTAAATAATATTGCCAGTTAAAGTTTGCACAATGACATGGAATTGTGAAGTACTGTTGTATATAGGTTCTAATTCATGCCAACACTTAAGTATATGTCCTACTTCTGCATAAAATACAGTAAATTAAGTGGAGATCTGTTCTGTAGTATTAGTCTGCCTGTGTGGAGTTATAGAAGTCAAGGCTAAAAAATGCAAAGACAGTTGTGAACTGAATAGCAGTTGCTTTTTTGTCCTTTCATAGATCTGGAAATGTTTGAGAGAAACTTTTTCTTTGTTTGCTTTGTTTGAATTATCAATATGAATAGTTTAGAATTATTTTGAAAAACGGAGGTATGTCAGAGTTTTTCAGAAGAGTTCAGGACATAAGAGCAAAATTATGTACATAAGAAGCTATTTGGTTCTGAATGCATTTTATGTTATATTCAACCCCACAATAACTGGATGTCTTATTGTTGTGCATTAAGCAGATTCTTTTTTTGTTGTTGTTGAAATAAATAGTTTCAAATCATTCATATGGATTTCTGAACTAATTCATAGAATGAACTAATTATTTTCTATCATATTCCTAGACTTGTCAAATTGAGAATTTTGGAGTTAAGGGAAAATCACTTGAAAACTCTACCAAAGTAAGTGGTTGAATATTTATGTAACTCTCTTTCACCTGAAATTTCCAAAAGTGCAAAATAATTTAATTCTTAGCAATACAATGGTGCTATTTCTGTTCAGAGTTATTTTTTCTGTGGTTAAAAGAAATTCTACTGAAGGTTTTTAGCAGAAAGTAAACATATAATAGAAGACGGAGGCTGGCAAATTAGCTGACTATAGCTCCATGCCCCAAATCTATAGTGTAAGATTTTAAAATATGAAATGTAAACAGAACTGGAAAACAAAATATGGGATAACCCTGCTCAGTGATTATGTGACAGTATTTTCCTCATCAAGAAGTAACCTGATTTATTGAAAATATGTTCAGTATAACCTCAGTAGAACAATCTCCCTATATGATCTGTACAGAAGTTGTGTATTTCATTGTTTACAATATTATTTAGAAACTTGTATCATCAGAATATTGAAGAAATGTCCAATTTGGTACCTTTTCTTGTATTACTTACAAAGAAAAAAAAAAAGTATTTCTCTGGGTTTTACATTGAAGTGGTATTTTGAAAAGGAAAAAATAAAGAAATGAAAAATAAAATACACAGTTCCCATTCTAAATATAGGCAGTTCCACTGCATAAAGCAAGGAGTACATTTTTGTATTCAGACCAACATTATATAAATGTTTTCTGTGACAGGGACCCTTACCAATGAAAAAATATCCATGGATTTGTGAATTGTTCTAAATGGAGGTTGTATGTCCCCTTTATAAGTGAGACTTGTAGTGATGGTAAATCGACTGTATTTATGAAACTTTGCTAATACTGATTTGCATGTTATTTAGTACATTTAAAAAGGGCACTTTGTTCAGCAGTCACACATTTACTAAAATCTGATGTGCAGGCATTTTGCCTATATGAGATACTAAAGACATTTTCACTACTTCCTGTGGGCATTTACCTAAAGGCAAAACACTTTTCTTTTTTAAAGGAAAGCTATTTTTTATGTTAAAGCATGTATTCCTGATATCAGTGGAAAACATTTTTGGTATAAACTTCCTATTTCCTCTGTTCTGAATTATACTTACTTTTTTTGAAAAACAAAAAAGCCCCTTCAGTCTGCTTCCAAAGGGTGTGTCTACATTTAAAAATAAGACCTGTCAGGAGAGCACAGCTGCAGCCTTTGAGGTCTTTAACATCTGAAAGGCTATACAAGTGCTGCAGTATATGCATGTAGTGGAGACCAGCGCTTAAACATCAGTCTCTTTCAGAAGGGAAGTCTCTGCATGCAGAAGGTGCTTGTCAGAATAAATACATTGTATGTGTGCTAGGATTGAAGAATTGGAGTTCCACAATAGAATAATTTTAATCCGAATATTTTGATATTTCTGGTCTAATGATAATCCCACCGAAGGTGATAGATTTTTGGAAGTAAGATTGGAATTGTGTGTCATCATTACTAATAAAAATGATCGTTATTCTGTTACTTCTGTGATACGTGGTGTTTAACAGGCAGTTGTTGTCAAGTGTGGCCCGTGCCCGGAAGACTCCCACCTACGTGTAGTAGCCTCTGGTTTCAGTGGCACTGAGTTTGCTGAGGTGGCTAAGCGTGACATTTCCCACTGTATGATTCTGATAATGGGGAAATATGACTCCGGTAACCAAGGGAAATGTCGTTTGTAGGTGTGTTTGTTCTCTGCTCTTTGCTGTGGCAGAAGGCTTTGCTATATACTACGGAGACTGGAAATAAAAGCTTTTGCTTCTGCAAATGCTGTCCCTAAAATTGTTGGTAAAAGGCATAGCTGTTTTACAAAATAAAGTAAAAGTAAGAGGGAAGAAAGCTGACAAGGTTGTTTTTGCACTCGCTGAGACAAAAGTGGGAGATGTACGTGTTTCTGGACTTCTTTTGTCCTCCAGAGCAGTCTTCTCTGCAAGCAAAAAAAGATGCAGTACAATGGATGGGCAGAAGCTAACACCTATGACAGAGCCCTAACGTACGGCATAAACATCCTGCTTCCTAGTGAGCTGAATTTGACCTCTTTCGTACAAAGAGGGTACCTGCCGGTCTGAAGCCACGCTTGTGGCAGTGGCGTGGGCCTGGGAAGGTCAGGGCTGGGCTGGAGGCTGCGGAGGAGAGCGGTGAGGCCGTGGGCGAGTGCGGGGCTCCGCGACCCGGCAGGCAGAGCTGACGCAGCAGCTGAGACATTTGGGCTTTACAGGGAAGCAGGGAACTGCTTTTGAGTTTGATACTGGGCTTGTATAAAATTGTGACAGGAACACTGCGCCTACAGGAGAACAACCCGCAGTTAGGAAAACAAATGCAGTAATGCAAATCAGAATGTATTTTACAATCTACGATAAAACAGGTGGTGCAGGTCTTTCAGACATGTGCTTAAAGGCTTTCTTTCTTATCCTACAACTTTTTGATGCATCGTGAATAGGGTAACCTAATTATGTTGGTAGTTTGTTCAGTAGCCCTGATGTAAGAATAGACATGAAAAGGAAGGTAAATAAATACGTTTAATATTGCACCTTGGCTGTTCAATAGCTTTGAAATGTACCACAAGACCATTTTAAGTAACTTCTGCTCAGTACTGTTACCATGTTAAGTGCAACTTAGAAGATGTGGAACAAAAAGTTATCAAAAAGCAGATCATATTCTTTCATCCATTCTGTGCTGTCAGATATATATGTGTAAAGAACTTTTAAAGGAAACATAGCATTTTGGCATAAACAGCAATTAAATGTACTTTGCGTTTACCATAGCTCTATTTTTGCTACTCAGTCAACAAGTCAAGACTACTGTAAAATGTATCCATAGTAACTGAATGCAAAATGTTCAAAAATTATTTACAAAATCATCAGATTAAGTAAATACTAATGATCGCTGGCTGAAAGGTAGCTCTCTAACCAGAGCTTAGATCTCCAAAATGTCCCTTTTTAATACGTCTTGCATTAAAAAATGAGAGCTCTCCTTTCACCGTTGAATTTGTCAACATAATTTTACAGCATCTAAAACAGATCCAAACATATCGGTGTATTCCCCAGCACTTCCCTGATAGGAAATTAGTGAAGCATTATTCATAAAATGTTTTGAAGAGTTTTCTGATTTCTTCTGACAAGCATACCAAACATTTAAAATAACATTGTCTTGCTGTATCATAGTGGGCTGGAGATGTACCTTAGTTTTCAAATGAGCATGTTGCAGGATGTCCCTATTTTCTGTCAGCAGTACTTTCTCTTCAGGAAATCCTATTAGGTTTACTGCTACTTCTTAAATACTGAAAATAGTTGTACATTTGGTCTATAGCTTTTCACAATACTGTTTTATAAAATCAGTTATTTATTTTCTCTCCTATATGGTTTGATTAAAGATTATTACAAATACCTGTTTCCAAGAGCTTTGGGGCATTTAGAAGTATTTGGAAATCTCTGGCCAATATTGCAAATATCTTATTAAAGCATTAATTTGTGCAACAAAAATATGAAATTTTGTTTTCTTCTCTTTAATTTCTGTCAAATTTTTCAGAGCATTTGTGAGACTCTGACTAAGTGTCTTAAGTTTGAACAAAGTTACCACCTTGATCACAGGGCCGTCTTTGGCTTGAAGAACCAACCAAGATAATTTATATTATTTTGTTCGGATAAAAGTGTACTTCATCTTTACTCGCTGTAATGACATGTAATATCACAGTGTGATAGCTCAGGGCAATGTTTAATAGACTGCAGCTCCCGATAGCTCTGTAGCATTCTGTTCTGTAATGCTACCCTACTGAATATGTATTTGAAGCTAAAAGCAAGCCTTTCAATTGCCAGTGATGTTTTCAGGCATTTTGCACCCAAACTGAAGCAATTAAATTCAGTGGAGAGATTCCTGTTAGCTTCAATGGGTTTTGAATGAGGCAATTTGTGCTTCAGTGTTTAATTATTCTGTGTTTGAGTTATTTCTCAGAGTGGAGGGATGTAATTCCCAGTTTTCTATCCTGATGAATAATGCTGTAGTTCAACCTGGATGGGAAGATGCGGGAGAACAGGAGGCTGCCAAGGGAGGAGAACCTCTTGGAGAACTGCTGCAGGAGACCTTCAGAGTCCCACAGGTGCCTACAAGGACCTGTCTTGCCTTCAGTCCAGTCTGTGGCAGTGATCGACACTCACCTGGCAAAGCCTGCATAACTTGGTTCCTGGAAGCCTCTTTTCATTAACATCCTTTTCTGAGTCACTTACGAACAAAGTAAGCAGCGTGTGCCCCAGCCCAGAGCCTGACTTCTGTTGGCAGCTCCTCCTCCTACACCCACTCATTTAAAGTCAGTATTTGTTCCAGTCTGCAGTCATTTATTTACCCATGTGAAGACCTTCTCTCATCACATAGATGCTTAGGTTAAGAACTTCCAGTTTGGTACACTGTATTGGCCAGATCTCTTGACTCTTTCGAAAGACTCCAGGAGGTTTCTAAGTCATCCCTTCTGATCACAAAAACTGTTGAAATTTTCCAAGGCATCATATTTCTCTTTATTATTTCCCCTTACTTTTTGTTTAGAAGAGTTTCTATTAATTGGTCTGGTACAGATGCCAGTCACTGATATGTGGTTTTCTAGACTCATCCTGGAGTGATTTAAAAGTTGTTGTGGCATCAGTTACACACTTCCAAATCATCAAGCACTGAAGCACTGTATGAGAGGTTTTGTGTGTTATATGTGTATATTGTTAGAGCTCTTAACCCGAGTAATTTCATCTCAGCAATTTTGTGCCATTCATTTTGTCCGCTTTATTGAGACTTCTGCTTAAGACAAATCCCCCAGTTGATTCTCTGTGGGTAAGCACTGCAGCATGGGAGCCTGCCCAAGCTCTGAATACAAATGCAGAAAATTAATTTAGCTTTTCTGCTGTGACCTTCTTTTTTTTCTGAGCATTCCTTTTATATCCTTTCCATAGACTCTGGCAGGTTTCCTGCTCCTGAGGTGCTTGAAGAAAGCTTTATTATTACTTTTTATGCCTTTTTTCAAATATTTCTGAAGATATTTTCTGGCCTTTTATAGCTAACCATTCTGTTCTATTTTCCTTATTTGGACGTGTTTTCATCGCTTTGAAGGTTGTCTTCTAAGTCTCCCATTTTATTTTTTTTAGCCATGTTTGCTTTGAATTTTCTGAGGTCCTTCGGACAGGTAGTTTTGTACTGCTTTAAGTCTTGCACATATCTTGATCTTCTCACAGCAGCGATTTAGCTTGCTTAGCTGATGGGAAGGACTTCTCACTGTGATTATTTTCCTCTTACCTGCCCAGAGCCATCCTGAGGAAAGCTGGAGCTGCTACCCTCAGCAGCCAGACATCTCTCCCGAGTGGCCCCAGCCTTGCCCCACACGTGGGTCCGTTACTCGCCGATGCAGGGAGGGATGGGCTGGCGACTGCCGCAGCATGTAACAGAGCTGGGCTGCGTGTCCACACGGCATCTCTGACGGCAGCCAAGGCCCTGCTGGCCGGCGGCCTCGCCACATGCCGAGCACACGTAAGGTAACCGCTGAGGGCACGGCGCGGGAGCAGGCTGCAGCGGGGCGAGCTCCGCAGCCCCCGCGGTACCGCTCCTGCCGTGCCTTCGCCCCACGGAGGGGAGGCCGCTGCAAGAGCCCCGGTGCCGCGCTGCAGTGTCACGTGGAGATGGCACGAGGCAAATTCACACCAAGAAGTGTCCTGAGTGCAAAACGAGGAAAGTGGATGCACCCAGCGAGCATCTCCATGTTTCCTTCCTCTTCCTCCACAGCGCGGGGTCTGCGCGTTTGTCACTGTTCAGTTTTACCTGCGTAGTGCTGTCACTGAACGTGCCGGCATCTCTGGGTTCGGTGCTGTAAACGCCTGTGAGTACAGTTGTGCTTTGCACCTGGTGTGTCTAGAGAAACAGAAAACACCCCACTTAAAGTTCCTCTCAACTTTGTCAGAAATAATACATTTGAGTTAGTTGCACGTTTCAGTTATGTGTCAGAGCATGCATGTACTTACACACATACGGATGCATACACACACACGTATGTACACACAAATGGTTAGTGAAGAGGTGCAGCATCGCTCCCGTTGCTGCAGGCACTGTGTCTATAGCAGCTGGTGCTAACGCGAGGGTCAGCGTGCACGCCTCCCTCTGCAGCAACCCTTTTCTCTCCCGCATTGATCTGGGGGGACCCGCAGCGCTGCGGCAGTGCTAGCTGCGTGGGTGCGTGTGCTGTGCCCAGTGCCGCGTGGGGGTGCCTTGGTGGCTGCACCTTTCCTCCCCCAAAATGCCTCCGGGGCTGCCCACGGGATGTGGCACTTCTGCCTGCACCCTTCTTCCTCCAGCTCTCACAAGCCTAGAAGTTAAGAACAGAGAGGAGGCTGTTATTGGGAGGGTAACAGCTTACCAAGTGTATCTTGCTGTTTTAAAATCATGGTGGTGAACCAGGAGTTAATGAGTTTTCTGACAAATGTTGTCAGGTGTATGAGTGTGTGTGTGTGTGCACCTGACATGGTGCCTGTGAAATAGGTGCTTGTGTTGTTGTCACAATATTCCCATTTCAGTCCAGATAAACAGCTTTCACACCTCTGTTGCCCTCTTCTCCGTTTCCTACTCTTAATTGTAGCTTCAGCTTAGATGGCTTTGTCTCACCTCTGATACAAACAAATTGGAGTGCTGTTTTCCTATAGGATTGCACAATGAGGCCTTTTTTGACCTAGTGGTTAAATAATTATTAGGCTAGCAGTGTCTGTGTCGATGTTTTTGAAGCCATTTACCAAATAAATTTTGTGTTGGGACTGTGAACTCCAAGACCTGTACTTCGTTCTGAGGCTGCCTGTATGAATGGCTCCGAGTATTGGACACTGCTGTAAGACCCACAGAGTGGGCTGCCAGTGACTTTCTAAGCTACGTGATTAATCCAACCACTCTGGTGCCCGGCGTATTTAATAATTTTATTTGAGGAATTGTGTAAATGATATCAAGTACCATTTTGTTTTCCCGCTGTTCGGTAAGTGGATTTTACTCATGTCTATGAGTTTCAGCTGCAGAGCACTTCTGTTTGTGTTACATACATTGTTAGAAAGTACACCTCTTCCAACCAATTAGTTGTTTCTGGGAAGTTACATCAAACTAGCTGAATGAAAATTCACAGTGGATACAAATACTGAAGTCATGCTTGTGCTGCCTACACTGTAGGAACCAATCGCTGTGTTGCATGAGTCAGCCTTAAGTGGTGCAGCAGGAGCTGGGTTCTGCAGGCAGCCTGTGGGTTGGATTCCTTCAGTTCTGAGCACTGTTCGAGGCCTGGTGCCTATTTTCTGGATGTTTAGTTTCATTAAATGTGCTATTAGGCAGTAGACCTTCCCAATACAGATTGATATTCTCACAGAAAGAGCGAAAATCAAAAGCTTCTGTGTTCAAACTGGATGTAAATCTACATTATTGAAAAGAATATATTGCTATTGCCCTGCTACCAGTGGGCACCTGGTTAAATCCTAGCATTATTTTCCTAGTGTTTTTTTCTTGTAAGTGGTAAGGTAGATATGTTAGGCAGACTTTACATAAGCACAGACAGTATTTTTATGTCCATCTTGACTTTTTTTCCAGGAGTTTGAGTATAGCTTGGTTTGTGTATTAATAATAAAGACTGTCTTTTATACCTTAAACCAAAGACCCATCAAGTGTGTTGGTGCTCAAAGGAACTAGGATATTCAGGCTGATGAAAGTACCCTCATAGGACAGAAGAAGAAATCAGTGAAGCCTAAAATCTCATATAACATGGTCACACAAGCATGTTTAGAAAGCAGAGACATGTAGAGGCTATTGTGTCTGTGTGCACACATTTATATAGTTAGATAAAATATATATGTGGATGTGTATCTATGTACATACTTATATATATATCCACATATATATGCTATATACACATACATGCATGTGCTATCTCTCTTTCTCTCTCATCAAATGGTTAACTGGGAACTAACCTGTCAAAACAAAACAAACTAGCTAGTCCACAAATTAACCCGACCCCAAGGCTAAATTGCCAGTTTTCCTAATTTCTTTAGCCAAGTGTTTTAAGAACAGTGGCACATCCACAAAGCTCAGAGATGGTTCCCATCCCTCACGTACAGCTCGTTGCTTGTTTGCATGCTCAGGATGTCTGGTTGTGTCAGGATAGTGCCGAGTTATTACATTGCTTGAAGTAAATCTCCATCAATTCTTCAAACAAAGCTGGTACATGAATTTACAACTTAGTTGGAAAGAAATGTTCTGAGCACGTTTCTGTAACAACAAAAACTTTGAAGTTATCTAACAGTCCTGTTGAGGCCTTGTATGGTTACTACTCGTATGGAAGTTCATTAATTTGCACTTAATTTTATATTTTCTGAAATTAGGCTCTGTCATAAATATTCATTGCTCTGCATAGCAGACTTGACACTCCTAAACTGACCGTTTTCAGACATTAATATCCTGTTGAATTCCTGAGAGGAGTCCAGGGTGCTTCATATCTCAGGGAAGAACCTGGAACCTATACCTGTGCTGTTGCTTGTGCCAAGCAGCCAGGCTACCTGCCTGTGTTTTTCAAAAATCTCTGAGTAAATTGTAGTTAGTATGGTCTTTGCTTTTAGAGCTGTTTGAGCTGAGCAAAACACCTTTTCAGGGGTTTGTGGGATTTCTTTCAGTAGAAACTGGTGAAATTGAAAAACTGTAGAAACCGCATTTGTAAATGGTGAGTCACTAGTGTCTGAGAAACTGTAGGTGCTGGTAACGGATGAGAAAATACTTGTATTTCTTGTACTCATCCTAATGACTCCCCATTTCCCACCTGAAGCTGTGGCTTCTCATCTCTTCTTTGATTTTCTTGAAGTAGGTATTAGATCTATTAGTTTGTTTTTATTTTTGTTTTGTTTTTTGTTTGTTTTTTGCAATAGCATGCTTTTGGGAAATAAAATACAGTGGAGACATTACTAAAGGGGTGGGTCCCTGGCAGCTGATGTTTGGAAAAAACAGGACTTCTCTTGGCCTTCAGCTAGTGCTCAGAATTAATTTGCTGTGTGAAGAGTAAAAATTGTAGATCAAGTTCTCAAGTACAGCCTCTAAAATTGGAAGAACTACGGAATTCTGAAGACAAGCAGTTAAAACTAGGTGAAATTTAATAATACAGTGTGTAAGGTCATGTTCTGAGGGACTAATATGAAATTATGCTATAAATTAAGGGTTCTTCAATCAGAAATCACATTGGAGGAAAAAGACGTGAGTGTATTAGTAGGATGTAAAATGTCTATGAGTCATCAACCTAATAGAGCCCTGACAAAGCCAAGTGTTCTTTGTCAAGGTATTTCCAGAGATAAAGAAGTGTTTGTGACACTGTTCAAAAAATAAGGGAGACCTCATTAGGAAAAGTTCCAAATGCAACAAGGATCAGGAAGAGCTAACGAAGGTCTTAATCTGATGGGAAAAATAATGAACGCAGAACGTATCGATGAGAAGGCCCTAAAAACGGCGTGTTACTGTGAAAGGATAAGTTGAGGGGAGATATGTTAGTGTTTGTCTATACACACAGTCAGGGGAGGCACTTGGAGGAGAACTACTTCTTTGGCCTGGACGGGTGAGTCTGTTTGGCAGAGGAACGAATAAGAATAAGCTGGCCATGAGGCATAGGAATGAACATTTTCTGAGTTCAGAGCCATCCCCACCTCCCAGGCTACCTCTTCTCCCTTTAAGATTGACACACACCCCGTTGCATTTTGCTGGAAGACGAAAGCAACGCTTGCGGCTTGGAAATCTCCCTTGCAGACTGGTGAAGCAGAAGGTGGGGAGCGGCCGGGTGGTCCCTGTCCCACTGCTGGAAGCAGCCCCGGGCGTCCCGACGGGCGGCACACGCCAGGATCCGGCCTCCCCGCGTGGTCGGTCTGGCCTCCTGCTGTCAGAAGCTCCATTTTCACAAGAAAATTGTGGAAGGATTAAACTCAGATGGCACCTGGTGCAGTCCTGACGGTTTGAACTTGTTGGTGCATTGCTACATGAAATCTGCTCCCTGTGCAAAGCAAATTTGGTTGATTATTAAGTACACTGGCTGAAAGCAACCAAAAATGGTAAGTTTTTATCACAAGTGATACGAGTATGTTGTAAGATTCTTTGTGCTTATCAAGAATTTGATATTCCTTTGAAGAAGTCAACATGCGTTATTCTGTTGTTTGTTAGTTGTTGTTTTAAATCAGTACATTTCTGAAAGATATTTATTTTTTAAATATCTGTCCCATCAGTTTGTGGCTGTTTTAGTGCAACCTTCGTACATTTCATACCTGTCAGCTTGAGTCAGGAATATCGCGACCTTACGGATATGATGATGGTGATGGGTTTTATTTTCCTGTTGTTAAAACTAGCATTTTTATATTCATGTGTTTTCAGTCTTAAAATGTAAACTGATGGTTTTTATTCTTGATTGCACAGGTTTAGGTTTTGACTAATAAAATATAACTATGCAAAAATACTGGCAATATGTTTTAGCCACATAGTTTTATTCCTGAGAACTGAGGCTAATAACTATGTTTTCTGTCAAAATTCACACTTCATGTGAAAAAAACATTGTTTTAACTTACCCATTGTAGGCAATATAATATAAAGTTGGTAATCTTCTGTTTTGCTTTTTTCTGCAAATGTCTGAAGTTGTAATGTCTCTGGGTTTTTACTGCCACTTTTTGCATTACAACAGTACTTCTGTGCATTCTAGTTCCGCAAAAGAGCAGTTCTCAAAAATTCCATGAAAAATAAAAGTTCCAATTTTTGCATGATATTTTACTATCAATGCTTGAAATTCTTACTTGATAAAGGGCAGTGGATGTGTTTTCTTCCAGTAATTTGAAAGCACAGAAAGTCACTAGCATCTAAAATTTTCCATGAAAAATATTTCAAACAGAAACAAGAAGGATGCCATCTATTGACTTTTTCCTTCTGGAAAAAAGTGTGAAACCAATTAACCAGTCTTTTTGTGCATATGTAGTGTAAGTATCTGCTGTGGCTTCACAGGTAAAAATACATTGTAACAAAATGTATAGGGGGGGAGAATCCCATTTTTCACCCAGAAGAGTTCAGTCTAACTTTGAAATTTCATAAAATGGATTTTTTCTATCTTTTGAATTTCCAGTGTAGTTTTATTTTTCCTTAAATATAATGTGAAAAAAATGACATTTTTCTCTAACATCCTTTCTTTCTTTCCCTTTCTCTCTTTTTTTTTTCTTTCTTTACTTTTCTTTCTTTCCATTTCTTTCTCACAAAACTTAAAGATGGAACATTAGAAAGCAGAACTTCTATAAAGTGGTGATGGGGAGTATATATGTTCCTTTTTTTAATTCTGAACTTTAATTCTGTGTAATTTTACAAACTGACCAAATCCAGAATTTTATAAGCCATAGGTTGTTACTTCTCTTATTCCCTAGCCAATCAGCTAGCAATATTCTATGTCTTTCACACCTGAAAAATAAACCAGAACATTAAATACTACACTGGGAACACCCAACTTTAGCTAACTCCACTAGTAAGCTACCAGGTAGATCCACACCAGATTAACATGCCTGTTGTACACAAGGACGAATGTCCGGCAAACAAATTAGACAGCAACACTGAGTAAGGCAAAGTGTTGGAGGTTGTCCTGTTCCTGTTGTGATGATCATAAATACATATCTGTTGAAGTTACTTTTAACCCTTATTTATGTTGCTCTTTTCTTAAAAGTAGTGAGACTGTAGATAAGGAGACTCAAAGGATTGAGGTTTCTAAGCAGCACCATAACAGATATATAAAAAACACGTAGTAACTTGGTTTGGAAGCCATATAAAGTGACATAGACTAGATTCTGCCTTGGCACAACACATCTAAAATAATAATAAGTATTTCACCAAGGTTCTTTGCAAATTGGAAATATCTACCTGTAGACAGTTAAAGGTCTTATGCCTTTCTGTAGCTAAGACTTTTTTCTGAACTGAAAAAATAATGTAGTAACAGAATAATGTAGTCAGTTCTTATATAAATACATTGTATGTATTGAATGCCAGCATTCCTCTATAAATAATCATTTTAGTATAGAAACTGGAATATATCACTAAGGAGTATCTTTGGTGATTTATAGAAACGTAGTTTGAAACGCTGTCAGATAGATAGAGTTATTTTGTTCTTGTTCCCTATTTCAATACCACTTTGCTTGACTTTAAGATAAGCACAAACATTTCTAGCTTTTACCATGTTGAAAGACTGCAGATATGGTCTTGCTCGTTTCTTTGGCTTCATCTCAGCAGGAGTGAGCCAATGAAAGATTCAGAAAGATATTCAGACATCTAAAACATAACAGTCCATTCTGGTTTTTCAGGTATTAAATTTGATGAATAAAATGATAATTATTATTTCCATTAATCCTGAAGATGGAGTTTTAGGAAGCATTCTTGTGACTTAAGAACGTTAGTCCCATTCATTTCAATAACATTTATAATCCTCAGATCCTTACCACCTCCAAAATTCTGTTTTAGGAAGTAGATTTGCAGAAACCACAGATTGTGTTAAGTGTGTTGAAGTCAATGGAACCGACAGTTTATAACAGCTGAGAATATGTCCAGGGACATCTAAATATAGGTTTAAAAGCTTAGCTTTAGGCTGCTATTTTTTGAAATGCTGTTCCACTTTCTTCTGAGTTTATTATAAAGATGTAAACTGTTTCTTGCACTTTGAGATTACAAATGTTTTCATCTTTCATGATGACCTGTTTTCTTTAAATAGTAGCTCTGGCTGAGTTTAATAAATCATATTCCAAATGACTTAGTACTTTGGCACTACATTATTAAAATATTGGTGGTATTTTAATAAGTAGTTAAGAAACTACTACTACATATCTTCCCATTATGCTGTGTTAAACTAAATATATTTGCTGCTCAGAGAAGATGCAGAAAAATGCATTTTATTGCTTTCCTCTAAGAGTGCTTTTCCAACATACATAGTGGGTCAAGCTTGTCTGAAAAATTGCCTTAATTATTCTTGCCTAAAGATAGTAGTGGCAATTTTTTGCCGTATCTCCAGTAAGGGACACTCTGGGAGATGATACAGCCAGAACTTCTTGTAGTTCATTGAACATATACCAGTACTTTTTCTGCCATCTAGGATAATCCTGACATTACTTTAGCTTATGAACTGTAATTAATGGTTCTTATCTGACAGTGTTTCTGTTGTGTAATTTTAATGTGTCAAATGGGCAATGGAAGACATAGCAGAACTTAGAGCCTTGTATGCAGGCCTGTTTCATACACCAAATATTTTTGTATTTGTTTATCACTTATTTGTCTGTTTAAAAACTTCCATTTAGCAGATCCAAAATTGATTTCTGTTTTATATCTGACTAGTAGGCTTAAATTTCAGATAGAGACTTCACAGTACAAAGTGGTAGGAGGAGAGAACATTTATAACCATGGAGAAACACCCTGGTCCACCTTACGCTCATTTTGTTCTTAATTATACCAGAAACCTGAGCTCCTCCCAGAACAGTTTGGGGCTAAAGATACAAAGGGTTCACTCTGACTGTTATTAATGAGATCTAATTTGTGTGCTTAGCTTTCTCGGCTATGGTTGTTTTATGGTATGCAAGGAAATTGCTCAGTATACTCAGAGCACCTTAGGTCAGTATTCTTTTAATTCTACTTGACTGAAAAACATCTGCAGAGTAAAAACGCCTGCATACAGTTAAAACTGCAAGAGGAATTTAAATAGAGAGAAGATGACTACTGGAATGCATTGAGAACAGGACGGGGCGTTTACCTGCCATGGCCATCGGAGACCTTTTCTGTTTCCCAGCTGGAACAGGAGACCACTGGAGGCATCTGGCGCCCAGCGCTGCAGCCTTGGCCTGCCGGTAATGCACCTCCCGCAGCGCCCGCCTGCCCGCGCTGGAGGTCGCTCTCCGGCGCTGGCTTTGAGTCACTGCGCGACCCGATGCCCTGGGACAGCGTGTCTCTGTCATTTAATAGCTTGTCAGATTAAGGCCTGATGGTTCTGGGATAAACACACATAGATAAAGATATTGTTAGTTGTTGGGATAAAGACATTGTTAGTTGTTGCCATCCGTAGCTTTATCAAATTGTAGAAGCTACTGGTAGATGCTGTAGGCTGTGAACTTAAGCAGTGTCCGTGTGTCCCTCCACATGAGAGGGACGGGGTGGCCTCTGACCTGCGCTCCTGCGGCGCCTCACAAGCTCTGTAAAGGCCACGACACAGGCAGCACTTAACCTGCACTTGACCTGGTGGTCTGCACAGGTTGCCTTGTGTTACCTTTTCCCTCAGGCCTTGAAAAATTCACTGTGCTCTGAGGCATTTGATCTACGTGATCAGAAAAATAAAAAATAATCACGCAAAACATGCTGACTCTCAGCTGCTTATATTCTAACATGTATGAAAAGTGGTTGACTTACTTTTGACAAAACTCTAGAATACGTATGTGTGAAGAGATTGCAATGGTCTTTATTTTTATATCACAATTATTTTCTGTAGCTGGTCAGAGAGTTCTTTTATTAACTACTCATATTTGTATTTCCTGCTGAAATACATTGGTAGGTGGTACCCGTTATGCCCAGCGTTTATGCCTTGTAGCTGACTTTTTAGCACGTGTGGCTGTTCCATGCTTCTCCCATTTCAGTGTCTGCAGTGGACTGGTTCAGATAAAGCTCACAAGCTCCGTGTTGCAGCTTGCTTCCTGTCATTGCATTATGAAACAAGTCTTGCACGCATTTGCCATACTTCCTAATGGAGTATCATCTCTCTGTCTACCTGTAACAGTCCTCTAATAACCGAACAGGAAGATCGCACTGTGGCCCTGCAGTTGCTTGTTTTTTTCTTTTAAAGCATGTCTCTTAGATAGAAGTCTTGGCTGAGTCTTTGGCACCCATTCCCCAGCATGCAGTGTACATCAGACAGCGTTTATTTGCTTGTGACGTTTGCTGTATCCCCGTTGGCAAACAGCCACCGCGGCCAAAAGCATTGCTAGCAGAGTGGCAATGGAACTAACTTGGAGCGCTTGCCAGTAGAGATCTTCCAGATCTTAAAAACTACACTTCCACAGTTAAAACTCTAATGGGGATTACAGAAGAGATCAGGCATTCACCTGAGGATGCATAGCTATAATGCATGTGTTTTATATACAGATATTTCATGCGCTGCAGCAGGGGTTGTCCTGCTTTTACATTTTCTCATGCGCTCCTTGCCATCTCTGACTACTTCCATCCTTCTTCCTCAATTAACATGTAGACTGTTATTGAGTCACATCATTTTTCATCTCCAATTCATCCTCGTCTTTTTCTAGCACATCCCCCTTTCATTTCTCTAGCTTTAGCTGTAGAAATATTGCTGGGTTTCATATGTGTTGATGTTGTCTTTAAGCCATATTTAAGTGGAAATAGGAATCAAAGGGACTACTATATAAGAAATGTGTTGAGGGTAAAATTCTTTGGCTCTTGTTTTTTGTGTTACCTGATTCAGTTAACTTTTGCTCCTCAGGTATTCATTAATGCTCTTTGAACTTGGCTCATCCTGGTTGATTTTTCAGCACCTTAAGTTAGGCCTTCTTCCTGCTCTCTGACAAAGGAAATGGGAAAGCAGGGCCAAAACTGTATTTTCAGTCTTGCACATCAAAAATAGGCTTCTCTGTAACTTATATTCATTCATTCCATTCAAAACTAGTACATATTGGTATATAGCAAATGCTGTATTCTTTAGAGATGTGAATAATATATTGTACATCCTGGTGAAATATTGGTAATTTTTATTCAGCATTTAGTAGTAGGAAACCTACAGCCTGCTTCTCCTCTGTCTTCAAGATGTCGGACACCCAGATCCCAAATACTACTGTGATTTTATATATAAAAATTTGACTAAAATTATTAAAATGTTCAAGTTGATCAGTACTGTAATGTTGACAAATCGGCTGCTTACTTCCCAATGTATTATTACACTGTAAACAAAATACAAGTTGCCAAATATATCATTTACCAAATATCTGACCTTTTAAGCAGAAACGGTGAGGTGGCCTCTCTGCCAGTGACTAATGCAGTCAATCTTGCTTTGTTTCAGTGGTTTTGAATTTAGATACCTGCAATGGGTCCTGAGTTCATAACTGTTAAAGACAGGTGTATTTGTCCCAGAACACCGAGCACTTTTTTTGTCATTATGTCACCTATGTCATGGATATATTATGTGAAAAGTATGATTGCTTCTTTGTCCAAATGCAGACATCATAGACCGATCAATTAAATCATTGATGTCATCAGAGCCACATAGAGTTTAGTGGATGTGAATTTGGCACCAAGGTTTAGTGACTGTTAGTATGTATTTACCCTGTAACTCTAGTGTGCCGAACCTCATACTTCTCTCAAGGAATATTAACTCTGAAATTCACGGACAAAATAACTGTATGTTTGCTGTTACTTGTATTTTGAATGTTTTTAACTAGATATACATAGAAATTTTGCAAACATGAATTTCATATGTTCAAGTTTTCCATTGAAATCAGCATTTTAAGGTTAAGAAACACAGATTACTTTCTAGATGGGGGACAATAGTTTAGTTGGGGCCGTTCAATCCCACAAGTGGGGATATATTTTCTTTTATTTTCTGAATAGTGTTCCTCCAGATTCCTCTGAGATAAGCAGCATGATGTAAAAAATATCAAATGTTAAGGAAAATGTTTCAATTTTCTATTCCAAAGGATAGTAGTGATTCAAGTAGTGATTCGTAAGCAAAATAGGATATATCAGGGTCATGCTGTGAATTGATACATTAGGGATTATTTGGCTCCAACACAGAGGAAAATAGGCCTGTATGATACTGTTCAGATACCTTCAGAAATATGACAAAGACAATGTAAACTGTTAAATAACTGTGTAACATGGTTGGTTTGTTGAGGTTCCCATGAATGCAGTTGAATAATGAATTTGGATGACTACTGGCTGTGGGATAAATCTAATTTTTAATGGTGATGTAAGAGACATCCAATGTCATTGGCTTCACCAGGCAATTTTGGCATTACTAAAATTCTGCTCAGGCTGCAGGGGCCTTTGCTGCAAGTGAGGCCTCCCTTGGAACCCGCAGATGTGCAGGAACACCTTGTGCACCAGATGAGGCTGACTCATCTCATTTAGTCCAGAAAGTGGAAACATTCATTAACCTTGGTTTTAACCATGCAAAGGCTTTTTTTGGAAGAAGGTAGAAGAATCCAAGAAGCAGATGCAAACTGGAAAGAGAAAAAAAAGGATGCTAAAGGAAAAAAAAAAGAATAGAAAATTTATTTATAAAGCCTTGATATTGCTAGGAGCTTTGCACTGGGTAATGAGATTTACTCTGCATTCTGTTTATTTGTGTAATCAGTTAAGCAGGAGTGGATCTGAACTGAAATTTAGAATGCTCTTTCCCAATGGTTTTGTAAGCTGTATTTAGAAAGAAATTTGTGTGTGAACGAGGGTCAAAATTGTGAAGATTTCACCTTTCTCTGCAATCAGTCAAGCAAACCTTTGCAGTTGTGGAGTAGTTCAAAACTTGGTTCTGAACTGAGAGATTGATTTTAGAGATCTGATCCGTTTATACCATAAACAAAATTGATTGGAAATTAGGTTCCTATACATTATTTTAAGTCAGGAGTGTGTTTTTAAAATCCTTACATATTGTACACAAAGTTTTTTTCCTGAAATAAGGTGCCTATGTGCTTTTATTCTGACTGAATCATGAAAGAGCCTGATTTTCAGTTTCTGTATGTAGGACTTTTGTCTTTGTGGTGCTTTTTATTTTAAACCCTTGATAGAATTAGATAAAGTCTCACAAGTCTCCAGTGCCGTAGATGAATGGGTTGTGTTTAGACACCTTCTGCACCAGCAGTTCCATCTTTTGGGCATTGAAATTCATTTTTCTCATCTTAGCATCTGAAGATGGAGAGTGTGCCCTTGCCCATCGCCTGAGTATGTACAGTGGCATGAACAGCAGAGGATGTGGAGTCAGCAGATTTTCGGGCACCAGAAAATGGCAGCGTCAGGAGCATCAGCACGAGTAGACTGTGTTGAGGTAGTTCTCCCAAACTATACTATGAAACCAAACAATTCTGATATACAAAGGCTGATGGAGGCTGCCTCTTAGTCCAGAATGTTTAATCCAGATTAATATGATGGCTGCTTTTCCCATATGTTTAACTCGTATGTTACTATTGTGCACGTCGCTGCATTTTGCAGTAGTATTTCTGACATCCATGCAGCTGAGGCGACAGCATGCCTTGTGGATTATCTGCTCCTAACTTCTGTTTGTGTTAATGACGAGACCATAGGAAAGTAACAGAGCAACACAGTGCCACTACTGATTGAGGGTTTCTGGGGTTATTTGGTCTTCAGAGACTTAATTACGTTAGGCGTCATCCCATGGTCTTTGCTATATTCTCTGATTTGTGGATTGATATTAAAGACTGCAAAAATATAAGTTCTTAGATATGATTAAGGTTAAAATAAATACTAGTTTTGATTGTTACTTCATAAATACATACATATTTCAGTCCATGTGTAACAATATTTGGTATCATCAAAATCATTTTTGAATTAAACATATTCTGTTATTTTGAAGTCTGGATAATGTGTAGATTCAATTGTTTATGACAGATTAATTTATATTTGTGGTTCATTACTTTCTAGGGTACATGTTTTATATTCTAGAAATGATATACAATGTCCTGAGATTCGCTGAAAACTAATAGTGAGATTTCTTTGTAATCCATTAAGTGCTGTATAAGTAAATAGCTCTCTGTGATTGTATCATGTAATGCTTTAGCTCTCGTTAAAATTTAACTGTTCTGCAACAGGTAGGCTATTAACATTAAGTACTAATTTTACAATGCAACTTCTAAACTGATTAATTAATGAATTTAACGTTATATTGTAAGGTTTAAAACACCAGAAATGGAAGAGACTTCTGAATGTGACATTTTTAATGACTTTGAAATAAAGGTTACTGTGTACAACAAAAGTGTGAGAAAATGTTATTTGAAATTAATACAGCAGTTATTCCAGTAATGGCAACATATTTGCTTTTAGCTGGTTTTTATTTCTTCGGAAAATAATGGTATCCGTTTGTCAAAAACTTGGATAAACATAATTCTTTCTGTTGCTGCACAAGGAAATAGAGCGTGTAACTGTCATAATTTTATCAGTCCTATCTTCGTAGAAGTATGACATGCAAGAAGTACGCTTTCATTGTATAGCAGTATTATAATGCATCTTTTATTGTATTTATTAGTGTGTAAATCTAACTGTGTCTCTGACACAACTGCTTTTCACTCATGAATTTTTATCTGTTGGGGATACTTTTGTTAATGAGTACAATTCTTCGTATGTGGGAAAAATTCAGATGTGAGTAGAAGTTTGTGATTGAAGGTTTGAATAAACCTTCACTTAATCACTATTGCACATCTGTCAGAAAACTGACCAGGATTTTGGTGATAACACCATGATTTCATTAAAATAATTTGTGGTAGTTGAGTTTTTTGTTTTTCTTTTCCCCAGAAATTGTAAATATGAGGTATTTTCCTGGTTATTTAAAATGTTTACAGTGTGTAGGAAAGTAACCTGTACATAAGGCAAACAAAACAGACATGCAAGAACATGAGAAAGCTAAGTTAGGCAATGTATGTAATTACTATGAATTATAAGTGATACCACTGAATTTTGTAATGTGAGGTAGAGTTTACGTAGTGTGAATGTTATTAAAACTATTGTGAGCAACGTTGATTTTTCACCAAGTATTCAGTAATCTGTCTAAGCTACTCTTTACACTGGTTTTGACACATTTGTAGTTTTTTGAGAAGTACAGTCCATTATTGTGTTTAAAATTAAAAAAATGCAACAGATTCTGAACCTAGTGTGAGGTCTGCTTCACCAACTGAGAATTAGATCTTCTCCATATAACTCTTGCAGTTACTTATGAGCAGAAGAATAGATCCAAATGTGATACGGATAAAGATTTATGTGAAAATTTTGGCTGCAAGTTTTATTATTACATTAATTAAATTACATTACATCATTTAAGCAGTGAATATTTAACTGAGCATTACTCATAATTGCACCTTTCCTGTTCCACCTTTATAAAATGACCCCACATAAAAATATATAATGGATCTTTTCAGAAGAAACATATAAGTAGTTACATGAAAGAGACAAAAATATCACAAGATAATGGAAAATCTTATTCGATGTTCCCTTGGGTACATTTGGCAGCGTGATTTGTCTTTTGATATAGTACCAGCTAACTGAAATTAATCTGCTTCCATACAAATGTTTCTGAAACTATTTATTTGACTGTCTTGAGAAATTAGGCAGTCCTGTTTAAAAGTTTTATTTAGAAGTTGTTTTTTTTTTATAATGAATTTCCAGTACTGCAAAACAAACCTTTTAAAGTAGAAATTTTGTTCAAAGGTAGAATACAGTATGAAATACACAAGTTTTCACAAATGTGTTTGTAATTTAAAATTACTAGTCATTTCACCTTTGATGAATTTCAGAGTTTTACATTTCAAGACATGTAATTCCATGTGTGTGTAAACAGTAATTATATATGTAAATACCAGAGAAATGCTGCTGTTCAGTTTCCAGTTCCAGTTAGCAGGTAATTGCGGCTGATTTTTCTTGGAGCGTATTGTTAACGTGGGCATGGGGAAACATAATCACTAGAAGCTTTTATTAACTTTGATGCAGAATGATAAAGCCACAAGTAATACTGCCTCTGAGAGAAAACTTTTTACTAGAACTGTCTGTTGAAAATATATGTTACGTTTCCTCTTTTTAGTTGTAAAGCTAACATACTAAGTAATTCTATGATTTTGTAATACTCGTGAGTGTGCATACAGCTAATGCTATAACTGGAAAACTTTGAACATCTGCAAGTGTAAATAACAATAAACTTGCAATGCTCACGTAACGTGCTGAGATGTTTCCTAGGGTATAAAACCTTTGTATGGTACTAAGGAGTGAAACCTGGAGTCAGGATTTGTTAAAAGAACCTTAGTAATATTTAGAAGTTTTTCACGACCTAGTCATTCAGGCCGGGAGTGTGTACGCTATCTGACTGTTGAACGAGTGGCTAGTCTTCAGAGGGGTCAGACTGATTTGTTTTAAGCAGAAATACTTTGATTTCCAAAACAGCAACTGGTAAATTGTGGTTGAGTAATTGTAATCATTTTTCATAAGCTGAGTCCAGTCTTGTAAGCACATACTGCCGGGGGTTGCACACATTAGTGTAAAGAATCCTCATAAAGTTAATGAGATCCTTTATGGTAATATGACTGTCCTTAGTCATCAAGTGTTTGCAATTACCAGTGTAATTACTTTCTCCATTAAGTTGACTTAATTTAAAAATTTGTATACAATATTTACAACTTGCATTTAAGTGTCAGAAGTCTAAACTAAGCTAATAATAAATCAATTAAGACACAATGGTGAAAGTTTTAGAAGGAGCAAGTTAGACCAAATGTGAACATTTTCAGGGATCTATGTGTTATTTGAAGAGGAAGGGAGAGTAAATGAGCTGAGGAGTACGTTCCAGCTTTGTTTAAAAAAATTAGCTTTTGTCGGGATTTGTAAGATTTCAGTCAGCTCTTGCAAGATACTTCCAAAGAGAATTACAGCACAGTTAGAGGACCAGAGGGGTTAAAAACATTTTTTGCTAGAATTTTAATGGAGAGCATAATATAAAAGAGAATCCTTTGGGGAAAAGAGTGGAAAATATTCACGTTGTCCAGGTGACTTCATTATATTTCTTCAGTGTCCTCATCTGTTGTGCCAGTGGAGTGCTTATTGCTTCATGAGTGGCTCCCCGTCTTCCAGATACTCTTGCATACTGAAGAGTTACTATTGAAAGATAAAATATTTTCATTGTTCCTTCTGGTTTTATAGCAATAATAATTCAAAGTAATGAATACTTTAAGAACGAAAATGCAGGGGAGCACGAATCAACAGTTATATTACTGACTTAAGAGGGGTGTCAGTGTAGAGTATGTAAAAAGTCGCTTCTGTTAAATAATCTCTGTGCTCAGTCTTGACTAAACATAGTTACATTGATAAGTATTGTGTTGGAACAGCGTCGGATTTAACCAATCCATGCTCTAGGCTTAAACTACAACATCTTGTTTTGCGCCTTGTAGTCAAAAAATTGCTGTTGCTTTTCCACTCAGTTTGGGTGCTAACCCCTTGAGAGCTGCATGGGCAGCTACCACTCACTCTAGCAAACAAGCAAAAAGTCTCTCTTGCTTTCCTGTCTCAAAGATATCTGTGAATATTGATCAGATAGGTTGGAAAATACATTGGAAAAGAGATATGGAAGTTGTGGGACAGGAAAAAGAAAAATATAAAGAAACTATGTAGAACAGTGAGCTCGAGTGAGTACAAAATAGATGAACTATCAGAAGGCATTAAAAAAGAGATGTTATCATGAATTAATCTGCATTAGGGTGACTGTCAGCATGGAAAGATGAAAAGATTTTGAAAGTAATCTGTGACTGTTTCTAGGTATTTCCAAAACACCGTATGATCAGCAGAAGTAACCTAGTTGCTGGGTCTCAAAGACTTGGCAGGAAACTGAGATTGTGCAGAACTGGACAAAAAATAAAAAAAAAAAAGAGGCCAGTAATGAATATATATAAGAACATTTTAGAAAACCAGAAAGGTCAAAACAGAGACACGGGAACACAGAAGGCACTGAAGAAATCAATAACATAGGAGTATGTCCTGCAGCAATATTACCAGTAGTTTCACAGTACTGATAACATCAGCTTTGAAGGACTTGGCATTGCACTTCCCAAAACTGTTATGTAAATGCACTGGCTTTTATGCATTGCCTAGCTTAAATTTTTTGTGTTTGAAAATACTGGAAATTATGTTACATGAAAGATAATGACCTAAATACAGGAGATTCTATCCAAAGGAATTATTAAATTGGTTCAGTAGTGAACTATTTGCCTAAGAGATCTAGGTGTATTTTAACAGCTTTTCTCTGCAGAACATTAATTTCTATAAAGTAAAAAAGCACATTAAAGGCTTGATCTTAAGTTATGACCCTAACATTCATTCCTTGAAATTAAGCTGAAAGGTGGAGAAATACAATAGCTCAGTCAAAGAGTCTGTTTAATTAAAGAACTCTGATAAAGAATATAACTTCTTAAACTTGAGAGCCAAATATTTGTTTATCTACATGCTTTTTCATTTTACTAATATATGTCTAGCAGAAAATACTTCACTCTACTACTGAAGGATGGTATTTATATTTCTGTGAAATAATTTATTTTTCCTATTTTAGAAAACTAAACATGAAGGTTTTCTCATAATAAATATTCATGAAAGTTCTCTATGTAATCCCATCATAACCTCATTTTTCCATAATGGAAATGTCAAAACAGGTCTCCATTTTTTAGCCATAGCATCTGCTGTAGTCAGTTTTAATTCTGATACAAATTTCAGAGAAAAAAAAAAAATGTTGATATTATAGATCCCATCAATGAAGACTGTGCTAATTTTTGGATTAGGACTAACTCTGAGTACCTCAGAAGGCCTCTAAACAGACGCGCAGTTAACACTAAATTNTTTTTTTTTTTAATTTTTTAACACCACCAAAATGTAGTACTGTGTTTAGAGCATATTGGTCTACCAGAGCTTAGAGAAGTCCTGCAGCAGCAGTACTATCCTGTTCCAGTTTTGTTCACAGAAACAAAGGCGGTAATTAATTTATTAAATTTGAACTTTATCCAGAACAGGGAAGCCACGCTGTCTGCCTTTCGGAAGGGGTCCTGGCCCAGGCTGTCTCCCAGCCATGTCCAGGAGTCGCTTGGGTAGAGCTAACCAGTGGGAGCTGAAGCCGGGCGGGGAGCAGCTCCTGTTTAGGCAGCAGAAGGGAAGGCGGCGAGCCAGTACCCGGGGCACTCTCTGGCCTGTTACAGCACTCGCGTAGCAGCAGCTCCCAGGCCCCTGCAAGACTTGCTGTCTGAAATGCCTTGTTTAGTGCAGATTTTCATTAACAGGCCTGGAGGAATATAATTTCATTATTCCATTTTTTCAAAATGAATAAAATCTGTATGTAATATTTATAAAGCTACTTGGTTTAAATTTAATAACCTCTTTAAATATAAAGCATTGAGTGCACTATTTGAAATCATTTACTAACTTTAAAAGTCAACCATCATAAACCATGAAGATCGATATATTCAAATGAGGACACTGCTCTTACTCTCTAATGTGATAGTAATTTTGAATACAATTTCCTAATCTTAATTTCATAGGACTATGAGATTCTAACATTTTGGAAAGGTGTGAAGTAGCAATAGTTCACATCTATCAGGGAGTAAATCAGCCTTGGAAAAATCTTATTTTTTCCACTGTGAGCAAAGTTGTACACCACACAGCAGCAGAACATCCATTCCAATGAAAGAAATCACAGTACTGCCATCCTTCTAGCATGTTCAGACCTTTGGCTTGTGTTAAAAAGTTGCTCAGCAATTCTCCTTCCATTTTGAAAATATCTTTGCTGCTTTGGGATTGCTTCTTTGAGTCAGTGCCTGTGATATATTCTCAGTATAGTTTTTAAAACTTCTGTGTATTTTTAAAAGCTTACCTATATTCAGAACTGCTAGATTGTAAATGCTTTTCACAGTCAGTCCACAAATGGCATGACATGTGCCTTTATCGGTCTAAGCTATACTTGAGATAACCATTTTTTCTCATAGCACAAATCCAGAGATAAACCTGGGAGATTTATCCCATTCACTTCAGTAAATCAAGAATTTCAACAGGTCATTTTTAGTCATTTTTCACTTTTACTCTTATTTCACTGAGTCACCTGAGCCCAAGTAACGAACGTGTCCTTCTGTCTGTTAGGTGGTGATCAGTTGCAGACATAAATCCAGATTGTTCCCCATTTAAAGCCCTTTACTACATAATGCACGTTTGATACTAACTTTTGGTTCAGTTTAGTATGATATGTTCTTATTTGACTCTCTTTCATAATGGTGTGCAGAAGGACAAGCTGCTTTGGTTGATTCTGCTGTCATTTGCACCCAGCCTTGGGCACGGTGCCGCGCACCACATCACCTCCCTGCCGTGCTCCTGCACCTCGGGCTGCACAGAGAGAAATACTTGGTCCTAGGTGTGCTTTGCAGCACGGCAAAGGCTTGAATCTCAAACTGATCATTTAATTAGAAATCTGTTTTCTGGTTTTCATCCATTTCCAATGCTAGGTTTTCCTAAGCTACTGGCAGACTGCAGTTGTCACTAAGCACCACTGAATACCATTGCTTCTCAGTGTGACAGTTAGTCCACTTATCCCTGAAACAGAAGCCCTGTTTCAGGTCACCCCCCGACAACCCCAGGAGGAGAGGACCCCATGGGCTCAGTGCAGTCTGTTGAACCAGCACAAGTACTCAAAACTAGGATCGTCTGAGCTCCAGTCCTGGAGCGTGCTACACGGCTTTGTGCTGATCCTTGTCACAAAAATGCTTTGCATCATGACTGAAGTTAGATGCAGTTTTAGGGAGGTAACAGGCATCCTCTGTACTTTTGCTGTAAAGAGCCAGAACGCATTTTAGTAGTTTATAAAGAAATTGATCACAGGTTTAGAAGTTAATATAGATGCCACAATTTATATTATAAGCAATTGCTTATAAATGAGTCGTTTTCCTTGAGCAACTATGCAAAATTACACCAAGATTTTATGTTTATTTTTATATTAAAATAATTGTTGCTGGCTTTGCAGTTCTAGAACTTTAGCTAATGTCCAAAAGCTGAAGTATGTTGTTCTCATTTGCAACAAAGTCTATCTGATGTAACTCTTTTTACAATAACAATATCATCTGAGCTTTATTCTTATCTAAGCAAAATTTGACTGATTCCAAGGAAAAATTTCATCTTAGATATTTCCTAATCTGTTACAGGTCAATGCACAAGCTGACTCAGCTGGAGAGACTTGATCTGGGCAATAATGAATTCTCTGAACTGGTAGGAAATGCCTTTTTTTAATAGAATGCCAGTGTGTTTTGGATGCTCTGTGCTTGGGGGATTAAACTTTTACTTGAAAGGCATTATGGTATTGTGGCCACAGGCTATGGTCACATTTACCTGTAAAATAGATTTGTTGTCGGTCATGAGGTCAGTGTCGACTATACAATATACTTAATCTGCACCAAGTTTCTGCAGTTCATATCAAGGTGATTCTCATTCTCAGCTGGTTGCTACTGTTGGAATACTTTGATGTGAGATGAATTGGTGATCTCATTATAAATACTTGTGTTAATTATGTATTCTTAAAATCTATCATTACATCCCATATATATTAGAAATTACTATTAGCAGAAGTAAATTTTTTACACCAACAGCTGTTTCTGTCCCGAACTAACCTCTAAGAGGTGAATTAGGTTCCCTGCGATGGAATGGCTTTCAGGAATTTTCCCTAGTCTCAGTATAGAAAATAATAAAGTTGCTGTTCCCTTTAGGGAAATTTCTATTACGTCTGTAGGAATTGACACTTCTCAGAAACAATATGAGGTGTTGAGTTTGAGGTCCTGAGATGCTAGACAGATACATTATTTCTGGTTGTGTTTAAATAATTCTGGTGAAATAGTACTACAGACTTTTAAAATGCTAAAATCTGATTCAGTCTGAATCAAATGGAGTATTTTATCAGGTTCTGGCAGACTTTGAAAAAAACCTCTGCAACTTTACAGAGCTATGGCAAATTGAAACTCTTGTTTTACCCGTGAAAATAGTGTTTCATCAAAAAGAAAAATACTACCTAGGCTGAAACATGGAAATGTTGGTGACCTGATAATTCTTGATTTTCACAGCTGTAATGAATGAGAAATGATCTGGGGGAATTGCCTTTTTCTGTTTCTCTCACTAACATCTATAATGTTGAAAAGAATAGAACATCAGATTAAAGCTTAATATTACTGTAATTTTAAGGTTTGATCATTGCATGCTGCTGTTTTAACGACTGAATATGACAATTGCAGACATTAAATAGTTCATAATTATGGTATATCCAGGAAAGTGTTCAGGAATCTGCCTTTGTTAAGCTATTTTTGAGACTATAAATTATGTAAAAGGCAGAGTTTAACATGTGCTGCAAGATGAGATACGGTCTTTCTTTTCAGCAGATTGTTTCTGAAGCTCCACAATTCTCATTTCTCTTGTTTACCTTGTTCATAAATTGCATACTGCCAATAAACTGTTTAGAACAAGAACTTCTAAGGAGTTCTTCTTTGTATTCATTTAATTTCCAAAGGTTTCTTAAATTTCTTACAAGTTTTTAGAAATAGCAATAACATGTAAATTGAAATCAATTAATATACTGTTTGTGTCATTAACTATCTGAGAGTGTGATGTGTGTTAAAAAAAGAAGGTGAAGAGAGATTATTTTTGTAAGAAAATACTGATTTATTTAACTAAAAAAATACAGGTTTATGCAACAGTCCATAATACTATCTATTCTTTTCCTTAGCCTGAGGTTCTCGAACAAATACAAAATCTAAAGGAATTGTGGATGGACAATAATTCTTTGCAAATACTACCTGGGGTATGACCATTTATTTTATGTAGTCAAATCTGTTGAGCTAATAATTAACTATTTACCCTGCAGTAAATGAATGCATGTGCATTTCTTGAATGGGTGCATATTCCTAGTTAATGTAGTTATTAATTGCTACCAAAAAATAATAGAGTAGCCGTACTCTCAGAGTAGCCATAAATATGAAGACCTTTTATATGTTGTGTTATTACATGATAGTGTCTAAATGGGAATGTGCTTGTTTTATTTAAGCCTTGTGTAGTTTTCATTGTGAGAGGAGATTGTTTACTATTGTCTTCTCAGACACCATACAGTAACTAGCAGTTTCATAAAACCCTGAGTGAGTCTTACAATGGAAGGGGAAAATATTAAGTCATCTAAATAAAATTAAAGAAAATAGGCAATACAGGGAGATTCAACTATACTAAAAGTGACTGAGACAGTAGAATGAAGATAGCACTCTAGAAAGCATTCCACTTAAAAGAGGAACAAAAACTATTTAAAAATCTATCCATTAGGGTCATGGATATATGTTAGTGCTGTTTCTGAGTTCTTGCTACCCCACAGTAGATCTTGGATTTTCAATGTTTATTGCCATAAATAATTTGAGATTAACAAATTATGATTGGGCAAAGGGATCCCAATCATTAACTTTTTATCACACAGGTTACAGATCTTCTATTTCCCACAGTGATGCTCCATTGGTGCAGGGAAGATTTAGAACTAGATCTAGCATAAACATCTTCAGGTGTTGTAAGGAGAAGTGGTACATCCTCTTTCAGCTTTGAACATTAGTCAGAATTAAATTTTCTGCATTGAACAAGGACTCTTTTTAATCTAAAATAATTTTTCCTTTGTGTTCATTTTTCATTTTGTATTAAGTAGGATGTTTCCACAGAAAATCATCATTTTCAGTTACTGTAAAAATGTCCAGTTTTTGAGTACTTTGTTAGTAGGAAAAAAAAGGCCGATTTTGAAACCATTTGTTGATACCGATATCAACTGGAGATCAAGAACAGAAATATTGCAGTATTATTGCTGCAGTGTAACTGAGTAGAAGAAATATCAGCTATACAAGAGGGTGTAGGCATAAATATTTTAACCATTATTTTATTTCTTTTCTGATCACAATGAAATTGGCTAATATGTCCAGTGCTAAAATGTGTTCCAGACACAGTCCTGCTGAGCTATCATAATCCCTAGAGAGGGTGTTTAGAGTTGGAGGTATTCTGTAGATCATGGAACTGAGTCCCAAGAAACTTAATTATGTTCAGGCAATAATTTATGTTTACTGAATCTGATTCCAGTAAGAGCCTAGTTTTTCATGTTTTATGAAAACATTCTCCAAAATAGGATGTTTAAAACAGTTAATAGTAGCCTTAAATTTTGACTTCTAGAAATAGAAAGGAATTACCAACTGGTAATTGATTTTAAGATTTAGAGATTTGTCAGGTTTCCAGCATCGATAACTTGGTTTTAAAAAACAGCTAGAAACAAGGATTGTATTCAACTGTTAGAATGGCAAAGGTTGGGATGAAAGGGAGATTTTCCCTTTTTACAACGTCAGATCTGAATAAGGATAATAGGAAACTGCCTTCTTAGAAACAGAGAGTAGTTCTCAGCAAGGTAAGAGATGAAAAACAAGCTATATTCATACTGTTTTGCAAGTAACCACGCATGCAAACTTTTGTAGAATCCATTAAATTTCACAGGAGATTCCCATGGCCTTACCAAAATCCATAAAGGAAGTTCTCTCATAGACCATAAATGGTTATTCAGCTGGTTTGAAACATAAAGTTTGATATTGCTCATTTAACTTCTTTGTAGCAATTCCGTATTTTCTGTGGGTCACAAAGTGTCAGTGTGGATGCAAAGTATTGCAAGCACATGGTAACTCAGTAATGGTATTGTGCTGCCTTATCTCACTCCTACTTTGCAATTATATCTCTGCCATTTGGTTGTGGATCCAGCTTGTTCACTGTAGACCCATCAGTGATATCTCTGTGCTGTTCCACTTGTAGGTTTTAGTATAAGGAAAACAACGGTGTCTTTTTTTGTTGATTTTTTTTGGGGGTGAAATTTCATGTCTAGAATTAAGTGACCATCTTGTGATAATGGATCAAGAAGTGAATTGTTTCTGTAGGCTTCAAACTCTTACATGCTAAACAGATTTTCAAAGAAATTAGGGAAGAATTTTTGTCATGTTACTCATTGATGTTATAGCTGCAATTAAACACTGTATTCACGAAGTATACTGTTGGGATTAACTTCTCATAATTGAACTATGAATGTCTGAGGTCTAATTTTAGATTTTACCAAATGTAGACAATCAGTATGACACAGAAAAGCATTGCCTGCATATCTAACCCCAGTCACCTGCTGGTATGAGTAGAGATGAATTGCGAGTAAATGTCCCTTGGATCTGTGTCCAACTGAAGAAATAATACAGCTGTATGACTTTGAGAACTCAAACTTTCAGCCGATTTCATGAATCCGGAACACATGAATTAGTTGGCATGTGTCATTTAGTTTGGTACAGCTGGCTTGCAGAATTAAAGGCTAATTTAACAAAAATGGATAGCATTTTAATAGGCCTTAGAATTGTCACCTGATCTCTTTAAAAGTCACAGAGAAGCTCTAATTTTCAGCTCCGTCCCATACTTAAGCCTTTCCTTTTGCAGCTTTCTGAACAGGAAGTCTATTAGGCCACTACAGATACTGCTTTGGTGAATTAAATAAAAAAGCATGCTGAGATAACTAAATATAAGTCCGTATTACAGTTGTTTGTCTTTAAACTTAGAAATTGGCATGCAGTGTATATCTGTTCAAGTAACACTTTGTAACATGCTATTAAGTCTATAGGGAAGTTAAAACAGCTCGTGTACCTGGATATGTCAAAAAACAGGATAGAAACTGTTGATTTGGACATATCAGGATGTGAAGGACTTGAAGATCTCCTGTTGTCATCAAATATGTTGCAGCAACTGCCAGACTCCATAGGTGAGAACTCCATAGCTCATGTTTTTACAGTTGAGGATATCTTTTTTTTTTTTTTTTTCTTTTGGTAGTGATGAGACTTCATGATAAAGCTGGAACAAGAACTACCATTAAATTCCAAAGGAGTTTGAAACATCTGTTATCTGGGCAGTCCATAAAGGCCATTTTTTCAGTGAGAAAAAAAAAAAAAACATGGTTAGAGGGTATTAATTATTCTGATTTGCTATTTTAAAGAAAATAAATAAAGAAAGATATGATTGCTCTGATCTAGATTTGAATGTAAATATAATAGTGATTATGTTAACAGTGTTAAACTCTTGAAGAAAATGGCTACGTGTAGTTACAATAATACAATTCCAAATGACAACATAAAACAAATAGTTAAAACTATTCATTTTCTGTTTTGTCTATATTGCATATATAGAATTTCTGAATTATTTAGAATATATAAAATTTCTGGAAGGTAAGTGTTTGTGGGTATATTGCTCTGTACAAATGACTCCTTAGATTTTCTTCAGAAACAGTTGAGGTCCTTCCTCTCTTCTATTGCTTCCAGCGGATAAGCCCCCTTGATAAGCATCATCTTGGAATGTGATGGAACATGGAACTGTGAAACTCCCCCATTTTAAATTAACTGAGCCAAGACTCCAGAATATATTGCTAACTAATAATATTCTACTACATGAATATTACTAAATGGCTTTTACAGCTATTTTCCATTTCAGTCTAATACAGTATCTCACCATAAAATCTACAGTTTTTGCTCTATGGAGTTTTCTGATGTGAATATACAGATTGATTATAGAGGGTATTTAGCTCCAGTACAAAAGGTGTCAATTTTGAATTATGTATTCCTGCAATGAGATATGGTCAGTTGTCATTTCCAAATTCCTATTACCGATTGGTAATAGTTTTAACTGAAGCAAAGCATAAAGCCATTTTAATACTGCATTTTCAGATGACAGCTTGCTGAAATTCTTTTTGGTAGAAATTTTTTCTCTTAAAAGAAAATTTTGTTGAAACCTAGATGTTTGTTGAAACATATTGATTTCGAAAATGTTTTCAACAAAAATGTTCTGCAATTGCAGTGAGTAATGTTTCTTGTATCCCTTTTAATTATATTTTTCATCTGCTTCAGCTTTCAGACTACGGCATATTCCATTTAACATTTTTCTCTATATAAGTGATTAATTTATATTGTTCACAAAATTAATTACAAATAATCATTTCAAAAATGCTATTTCAGTGTTTCCAGAATTCTTTCAGGGCAAAAGCAGATTTTGAAATGTTAGCAACTTCCAGAAGGTGGGAATCGTATTTTCTAACTGTTTCAAAGTCAGTTTCAACCACCGTATTGCAATGTTTTTCCCATTTTTTTCTGTCTTTACTTTTTTATCGATATCTGCTGTTATGCAGTGGTAAAACAGAAGTTTCATTCCCTGGGTAAATGTTACTCAGTAACACATCTGCCTACACTTAGATATCTAACAGTTATTTTAATGGAAAGAATTAATGGCATGTACAAATGCACTCAGGATTGATTTTGGTTTTCAGTCTATCTATACCTACATCCTGTGAAGCTTTGTAAGTGTAGTATTTATTTCAGATAATTTTGCTAATGTCCTGCTAGGACCTGAGCACCTTTTAATCAAGGCAACATGACTTGAATTTCATTGGAACATTAATAGATAACTAGAAATACTGCTCTTCCTAGGCAAATAGGATAGTATTCCTTTTTTTTTTTTTTTTTGCTTTTCAGTTTTTTCAAGACTTCAGAAATAGACTTAATATTTTACTTGTTGCAGTTCAGCTCAACATGTAATCTGTGCTTCATTTTGATGAAACATATTTTCAATGGGACAAGAATGTCTGTGTACTGTATATTTTCTAAAATCTAGATCTAAATTATTTAGAGTTAGACATCATTGTTTATTTAAGGATACTGGAGAACGTAGAAAAGATTAATGTCAAATATTTTTCTATTACTCCTTTCTTTCCTGTTTTGTAGGACTGTTGAAAAGGCTGACAACTTTAAAAGTAGATGACAATCAGCTCACAATTCTACCAAATGCAATTGGAAAGTGAGTATAAGTCTCAAGATTTTCAACATTAAGAAAAATCTGTTTTCCCTTCTCCGTGTGGAATGTATTTTTTTCTGAAATCAAAAGTAAGACAGAGGAGATGTACTGAATTACAAAATAATTTCAAAATGTGTGCCTAACATACAGCTTGTAACATTTAAATTGGGAGCAACACCATTACTTCTGTGGACTTAGACTGGTGTAGGTGACAGGAAGGTGAAATGTATCATATTTTTCAACACAAAGAACAAAGAGGTATTGTCTGTATGAATCGCTTGCAATTTAGATGATTAGAGCAACAAAAGTAGAAGAAATGTAAGTATTTTGGGGAATATATCTGTTTCCATAGCAACAGCCAGGACTTGATGCTGGAAAGAAAATGGCTGTAAACCTCACGTATGAAGATGGCTTAAAATGTTGAAGTAGCAGAAATGAAAAAGCCATGACAATTTCATAGGTGTATACATTAAAATGTGAAAGTATTGTATAAGTAAACTTATTATGGAAAGCACTAATGATGCCCTTTAGCTATCGTTTTGTCAGATATTACATGATCATTGGTGCAAAATTCTGTCTTGTACTGCTGTACTTATAGCCCTCTACTGTCTTGAGTTTACTGCCTATTGAAATCCACAATTTATTGTAAAATTCAAGGCAGGTTCAAGCTTGTCCCCGAAACAATACGAAGAAACACCTACTTCCAAGTATGACTATTCTTCCGTACACGGAAGTAGGTGATTCTTTATATTGTTTCACACTACACACATCCCTTTCTAGCAGAAAATATCTTTAACATTAGCATTTTTGTAGGATGCCTCTTCCTCTATATATTTGACTTCTGAAATTCAATCTAAACTGACATTAGGAAGAAATTTCAGAATGCATGGTCCCTGGCCACCTTGTACAGCCGCAGCTCTTCTGTTTTCATCATCCCCCTCACACCAGTATTCATGCAGAAGAAATGGAGTTCAGCCTAAGAAACGATTGTTTGTCTGTCTGGTGTGACTGAACCCATGGCTATACCAATCCTGTGCTGTCAGCACAGAACGTGGGGAAAGGGGCAGGTGATGTCTTCTGGCATCTGTGCGCGGAGTTGCACTGAGACTCTGTGCCTGTGCTTGCAGTGCAAAAACCATTCTCTCTTCAGCAAGTTCTAGCTCAACAAACCATTTCAGTAGGAGTATTTTTCTTAAGCCAGGGCTGTTGTGAGCTTTCCAAAATTAAAGCCTGGAAGGATTCATTGAGACTTGTTCAAAAATATGATAGTACAGTGAGGTCTCTAGAATAGAAATAATCTCTAGCCTCCATAGCTAGTGCTACTCCTGCACCCATTTTATAGTAATATTTTCAATAATAATTTTGTTGTTTATATGACATTCAGGAAAAGAAAATCCAGATTTGTTTACTATGAAAACTGTAGTAACCGAAAGCTCAGGTTTGGCTTGCTATGCCGTACTTCTTGCAGTGCCTTTAGATTTATGTGATATTGATGGTGTGTATTAAAAGTTGGTTGAATGAATGACAAAGAGGAAATGTTATTGTGAAGCAATAACTTCTGACAGGCAGTGAAAGCTCATAAGTCTCGAAGCTGTATTGGACACTATGCAAAAAGGTTGATATAATGTCCAACAGTATATTTAACAATTTTGGGGATCATTTTTTAAAATCTGTTATGACGATGCTTTCTTACTGATTGAACGGTTCAGACTGAAGAGGATTCCCTCTTTTTTTTTTTTTTTGTTTAATATCTGTTCAGTATTGTTTGTTGTGGATCCATAATTACATTTGAAGAGATGCATACTGCTGCTCTAACAGGTGTATTTGCAGAACACTAGGTTAATCACCTAATATCATCACATTATTTTTGAATGATTGGTTGTTTCTTTTAAATGAAGTACTTTCCCTCATTTAATGAGGACAGTGTCTCCCACATCAAACTTCCTTTCTCTGACTCATCCATTTGGATAGTTTCCTACTGGGTCTCTTTCTCCTGAATGATAGTCATAGTACCCACTGCAGAGTATATTATTGTCACACAAAGATTAGCAATGTGGAGGAGGGAATTCTCCCTCCAGGGACCAATTTCATGACGAGGCACAGAGCACTTCAGCACTGCCTGAGTCAGTGTTGTTAACAGTGAGCCACCACCCTCATTTTTGGCAGTCTTGTTCAAAGGGCAAGCCTGTAAGTAGCATTTAAAGTTGAACCCTGCAAGATACTATGCAGAGTAGACCCAGCTTAATAAAATATTTAAGCATATGTTTATCAGAGAATTTACACAGATTAAATACTTTACAAATTGGACCCAGGGACTGGAGATTGTATCTCCAGGGCCTGAGTGAATGCCCACGCTCCCCCTTTCTGGGTAGGAAGGTCATGAGGGAGGTTGCGATCCATACATAGGTAACGGTGCAGTAACTCAGGAGACAGAATGTTGTGCCAGATGAGTGTTTTGTGTATGTGTCTAGTCTCACCATATCTGACAGTATCAGATGCTGCAAAGGAAAGTGCAAATTTTTATTTCTGGGTCTGCAGAATTCCTTTTACCTGACATTGGGCAGATAGCAGTGGGTATAGCTAATACCTGGGACTTAGGCTGCTGTGGCTGTTGAGAGAAAAGGTCTGTGACTGTACAAAATGGGGCTGAGGCAGGCTGGAACTACTCTTTTATTGATGGCAGCCTTCATTCTCCATGAATGTCTCTTTAATAATCTGCCTAAAAATATTCTTCATCTACCTTAGGACACATACTAAGAACTGCCCCATTTCAATGGGTACCAAACTGAGTGGCAGGTTCATATCTGGATTTTGTCTGTTCTTCTTTAAATCTATAGAGAATGATCTGAATTTAGCCCAAGAAGACATTAAAGTTAATGACATTTTAGCTAAGTTAGCATGATTGGAATTATAGCTGTTATTCTCAACATACTGTTCATCCGCAAGTCATGGTGAATGAAAAATCTCTTTCTTAACTACATATTATTTAACAATGGTAGTTACAGAGATAAATTATAGTTCCACAAGGACTTTGTTATTTTTATTGTGGCCATCTTCGATTGTCTACTGATGATGTCACCAGGAAGAAAAGCTGAGAATATCTGTGCCAGACAATATCTTTCAATAAAACTCTATTGTCTGATAAAGTCATTCTCCGCTGTCACAGAAACTTGCACAGTTACAGTTCAGAGAATCAGAGCTTCTGATTTCCATTGGAAACATAGTTATTCAAAATTAGTTTATCTATTTTCAAGCTTTTCTGGTTATGTTATCATCAGTGAAAGGAAGAACGTGCGCATCTTTCAATTTAACAAGCCTTCAAGTTGGACTTCCATCTGTCAAGCACATATTCTGTATGAAGTAGGTAAACATGTCTGGATTTTGCCTTTACTGAAATTGTTTTATAACTAGTTTGAAATAAATTATGGTAGATGCAAAGCTTATACCTAGTAGAGCGTTTGGATATATTCCATGCATCTCTTTCACTAATCACTGTATGACTCACTTTGGCTTTTCAGTCTACTGAAATACAGCAATTATAGGAAAGTTCTGAGAATTCCTTGTTAGGAATATCTATTTCTAGTTTCACATTTCATAAAATTTGAAGGTTGAAAGACCTTTTTTTTTTTTGATTAAGAAACTGGGATAAAGGTAAATTAGATGTACAATGAAGGTCTAGTCCTGCAGCTGTGACATATGTATGTATATGTATATAATACAGGGCTTGTAGCAGAGGTAAACTTTTTATTGGATCCACCAACACATTTGGAAAAAAACAGACAGGCTTCTGGGCACCTAGTCCCTTCATCAGTGGACAGGGAGATGACAAACATGGGGGAAAAGAAAATGCTTGCCATTTAACCTTATTGTTAATTATAGCACTTGAGAGAAAAACATAGTACGTGTGGACCAAAAAAGGGGCAGCAGAAGTGGGGAATGATGGCATTTGTAATGGGTCACAAAGCTTTTATTCCATGATTTGGATGAGCAGCACAGCATTAATTTTAAGAATATTTGTATCTGGCCAAATCTTCTAAGAGATTCAGTAGATGTTTTTTCATAATATGTTTATATATGTGTATAATATATAGTAATACGTATATATGTTTATATATATATGACGTATTAAATATACATCACTGTTTGTAAGTGTTTGCATTAACAAAAGTCAAATTGTTGATACTTAATCACCAAAGCAAGACTGAAATGTGGAAGTGATACCACCTGCAGTCTTCAGGAAAACAAACAAACAAACAAACAAAAAAAACACTATAATAGAGCTGCGAGAGGTGTGTGACTGGCTAGGACAGCGTCCTGAAGACCAGGAAGATGCCTCTGAAGGCCTCTTGGAACCGGAGCAGTGGTGGGTGGGGAGGTTGGAGTGCTGGCTGTCAGCACTCTGCTTTGGACCCATTCTCTTGGCTTTACCTTGGCTTTCATTCTGCATTGGTGCCAGTTGCTGTAAGAGAAGGCACTGGTTTTTATGATGTAGATCCCTTTCTTTAGGACTCCACACAAAAATTCCAACTCATTTCACAGCCTCTTCATGGACAATAAAATGCAGAAGTATATTGAATGCCAGTTCTGTGCACTAGAAAGCTGTGCTTCTCTGTGTGTACTAACCTTGGTGGTACTGTGGGCTATGGATAACCTGGACTTCCTCTCAGCAGAGGCATTTGTCAGCTGTCTTTATTTCATCCTCTTTTCTGAAAATATGACTGCATAGAAGAAAGGTCTCTTTCTTTCACAATTTGACAGAATACAACAATATAGGGAAAGGGATACAAGACAGTAATGGAGATTATTTTATTGTTTATAAAGGAAGAACTTCACTGTCAGGAGATGATTTGTTTTGGTCTACTTTGTTTCAGTCTTTGCCATACAGATACCCTTTTAAGATCGCTGTTTAGCCAGATTTCTCAACATGTGAAAGATAAGCACTTTTCCAGAAGCTGTGTGTGACTACAGCAGGCTTAGATTGCTTTGCTGAGTTTGGATCCAAGTTCATCTTTTTTAACCACTGATCTGTTTTAGAAATTATGTCAAGTGCATTAGTTGGAATGTACCTGGAGGCAAATTCTGCTTCGATTTCTTTTTCTCTCACCACTGGTATTTCTTTACCTGTTTTATGTCTTTGTTAAGACTATAAACTTTTTATTTGGTTCTTCAGCTTAGTATGAATTGTTCTGATCACTGTCAGTTTGGAATACTTGGAAAACTTTTTCACTGCAAAAAGTAAGAATGATAATGTGGGAAACTAAGTGGTCTTTCTTAAATTGCCTACCGCATAAGACTAATAAGCAGTGTTCCTAATAGTTCCTAAAATCGTATTATTATAGACTTCTAGGGAAATCTGCAATAAAGTTTCCATCTTCAGGCCATCACGTCTGTAGTAGTGTGGTGGTTTAAAACTTTCAAAGGTTTTAGACTGTTAATTTTTATTACCTAACCGTTGTACAGCATCTAACAAGTGCATTTACAATTTCAGTTTATCTTTATTAGAAGAATTTGACTGCAGCTGTAATGAGTTGGAGTCCTTACCTTCAACTATTGGTTATCTTCACAACCTGAGGACGTTGGCTGTGGATGAGAATTTCCTTCCCGAACTACCCAGAGAAGTGAGAATCTGATCCTGTTTTTAAATTAGATTGAAATGTTTTGTGGTAGGCCTAAGATTTCATCCCTACTAATACAAAATATAGCAATTATTTCTGCACAGTGTGAAAGACCAAACCTTTCTTACATACTCAGTAGTAAAATAATAAAAACTAAATTAGTAAACTCATGTAAAGGTAAGAGTATCACTCAGAAACAGTAGTGCAGGTAATGTAGTGCATTTCCCTGATGTTTCTGACAAAGAAGGACAATATTTTCTGACTTCAGATTCTGTATTTTCTGTTCTTTGTTATTTATAGGAAAAAAGACAATTTGGCCACCTTCTGACATAAAATTAGTGATAATAAATTTTATCAAAATCCTAACATCTTTCTTTTTTTTCCTTCCCATAGATTGGAAGCTGTAAAAATGTAACAGTGATGTCTCTGCGCTCTAACAAGCTGGAATTTCTTCCTGATGAAATAGGTCAGATGCAGAAGCTAAGAGTGTTAAATCTGAGCGATAACAGGTATAGTTCACATAATTTTCCTAACTAAAATTCTTGATTTTTTTTAATCTTTATGGTTTGGTTTTAATTCCATGCCATCCAAAGAAAACTTGAATGGGGCAAGCATCTGGGTCTCAGTGTGTTTTTGCAGATGAAAGACTGTTTACTCATTTTATCTCCTGCTGTTTCCATGTGAAAGTGTGATATTTGGCTTTAAAATTGTATATAACTTTATAACATTTAGTGTTGTGCCCTGATCAAAAAATTATGACAAGCTGTTATATAGGAGATCAGTAAATGCAAACACACTAGATGTTACCCTGACTCCACTGAAATCAAAAGAAAATGTTCTGTTTCCTTCAGCAGGGCAAAAGTTTTGTCAAACAAAAACAAAAAACAAACACCAGATTCTCTGTTCTCATGCACATGACTATTCCTCTGAGCAACAGAATGCTTAAAATGAGACTTTCTTGGTACCCATGACGTAATCCCATAGGCATCAAAACTGACTGACTTTTCCATGGAATTTATAGATACATATGTTCCAAGAATATGTTAATTTCAGTAGAACCACAGAAATACAAGTTTGCCTAATAGTGCAAAAAAAGTGTGTGAATACCATTCTGTTTCAAGTAATTATCATCTGTACTCAGAAAATATCAGGGGAAGAACTTAGTACATCTGTGTCTGATTTACTGTCATCAGTTTCATTGTTGAAATTAAGGTTGATCATAAAGTATAAAATCAAGTAATGTAGAAATCCCTGTAATATATTTATTCAAAATTATTTACTTAATTCTATTAGATCATTTTCCTCACTGCAATTGTGTATCATAAAATACATTATGTATGGACCAGAATGTAAAATTAAACTGAACTCCAGTCTGTGTAGAAGACTCTGGGACTGTCCAAGTCCCAGAATCAAATCTTGGATCTCTCCCATGGGCGTACTCGCCCATCATTATGTCACCACAGTAGTGGAGGTCTGTGCTCCTATCTGTGGAGCCATAGTCTGGAGCTGTGCTTAAACTTTAGACACTCTCAGGCTGGCATTCTTGCCAACATGGCAGTCCAGCTTCCTGGACTTCCAGCTTCCTCAGTGTTCCTGCATCCATATGCCCTGTCCTGTCCTAGCACAATTTTGTCCAGGTGTATGATGATCCTGAATGCATAAATGATACAGATGAAAGCAGCAAATACCAGAAATATGGTGACTTTTCAGATGGACACTTCTGGTGGCTGCTCCACTGTGTGGCTGCACAGACAGCTGTAGTGGCATGCAGGAGGGCACAGGCTGGGCATAGGACTGGGGAGGCAACAGGATGGCGCTGGCTCAGGGCATCTTAGGGATTCTGAGGAGCTTCAACTGTAGAGTGCCTTCCCTGGCACACTAAACCAATCTGAGCTGGGTCACTCTGACCCCTTTTCAAAGCTGTAATCATGCCATGAGTGTGTGTTGAGAAAGCAGAAAACTAGTCCTTTCCTTTCCTTTCCTTTTCCTTTCCTTTTCCTTTCCTTTTCCTTTCCTTTTCCTTT